>CAUYPK010031798.1:0-58677 GCA_963574355.1 Loris lydekkerianus | reverse complement strand
GGATTCAGGATTTATAAACATTTATTTACAAGACTTTACTGCCTTAAATGGGGTTTTCACTTAATTAAATGTGCCATTAAATATTGTGGGTTAAACAGTTCAGTGGAATACAGTTCAGTTCAGCTGCCTACCTCTTCAGCTCAGCCACGACTTGTGGACAGAGCTGAAGCACTGCCCCATCAAACAGACTGCAGAGGACGACTGGAGACTACATGCATTTGATTAGGTACTCACGCACAGAATCAAATAACCTGTATGACCCAAGTATAAGCTGAGTTCGGGTTTTTCAGTACAAATTTTCGGCACAAAAACTCGGCTTATACTCGAGTATATACGGTACATAGGTTACATCACTTAGTGATAGTAAAATAAAGCCTAGATTGTGGCATATGCTGCTTGTAATCATCACTAATCTGTGAACAATGTCCTTGGCATTTTGATAGAGATTTCATTGAATCTGTATATTGCTTTGGGTAGTTGATTCTTTGAATTCACAAATATCTTTTCAATTTTTGTGTTCTCTTCAATTCCTTTCATCAATGTTTTATAGTTTTTATTGTAGAGACCTTTCACTTAACTTGGTTATGTTTATTCTTAGGCAATTTATTTTATTTGTATCTATTATAAATAGGATTCGCTTTCTTGGTTTTTCATATTGCTTGCTGCTTGCATACAGAAATGCTACTGATTTTTGTATATTAGTTTTATATCCTGCAACTTTACTAAATGTGTTTATCAGTTCTAATAGTTGTATGGTGAAGTATTTAGGTTTTTCTAAATATAACATTTCATCCAGAAACGAGGATAATTTGACTTCCTTTCCAATTTAGTGTCCTCTATTATTTCCTGTTGCTTAATTGTTCTATCTAGTACTTCCAGTACTATGTTGAATAACAGTGTTGAAAGTAGGCATCCTTGTTTTGTTTCAGATCTTAAAAAAAAAAAAAATTCAATTTTTCCCCATTTAGTATAGTAGTTCCCATAAATACAAGTCTTATAACATTTACATGGCTTTAATTTGTTTGTACATTCCCTTTTTTGATTTTAATTATTGTGGGTACATAAGAGTTACATATCTTTATAGGACATGTGTGATGCTTTGATACAGGTGGGCAATGTGACCAATCAAATCAGGGCAAGTAGGGCATACATTGCCTCAGCTATTTATCATTTCTTTGTGCTAAAAATTTATAAATTCCATTGTTTCAGTTATTTTAAAGTATACCCTAACTTACTGTTGATTGCAGTCACTTTGTTGTGCTATCAAATATTATTCATTCTATGTATCTACCTATATTTTTGCACCCATTAACCATTGTCCCTTTAAGACCCACTCTCCACTACCTTTCCCAGCCTCTGGTAACCATCATTCTGCTCTCTGTCTTTATGAGATCAATTGTTTTTAATATTACCTCCCATGTGAGTGAGAACATGTGAGATTTGTCTTTCTGGGTATGTTCCTTCCATACACTTTTTTTAAAAGTTTTTAATCACAGAGAAATATTTAATTGTATCAAATGCTTTTTCAGCATCAAATGAAATTATCATATGGATTTTGTTCTTTACTCTGTTGTTTGATGTGCATAGGTTGAACCAACTTTGCATCCCTGGGGTGAATCCTACTGACCCTGATCAATGATCTTTTTAATGTATTGTTGAATTCAATTTGCTAGCATTTTATTCAGAATTTTTGGATTTATGTTCATCAAAGATATTGGCCTGCAGTTTTCTTTTTCCCTTGTGTCTGTCTGATGTTAGCGTCAGGGAAGCACTGGCGTCATAGAATGAGTTTGGGAATACTCTCTACTTCTTGATTTTTGGGTAATAGTTTGAATAGGATTGGTATTAGTTCTTCTTTAAATATTTGTTAGAATTCATCAGTGATGCCATCACGTTCTCTGCTTTCCTTTTATGGGAGATCTTTTATTATGTTTTTTATCTCATTACTTGTTATTCGTCTATTCAGGTCTTGGATTTCTTCAAGGTTCAGTCTTGGTAGGTTGTGTATATCTGGAAAGCCATTCATTTCTTCTAGGTTTTCTAATTTATTGGTCTATAGTTGCTCATGGTGGTCTCTACTGATCTTTTGGGTTTCTGCAGTATCCATCATAATGTGTCCTTTTTTATCTCCAATTTTATTTATTTGGGTCTTCTCCCTTTTTTTCTTAGTGTGGGTAAAGGCATGTCAATTTTGTTTATCTTTTTAAAAAATCACTAAATGGATCTTTTATACTATTTCTTTGGTTTCAATTTCACATATTTCTGTGAACTTCATTATGTATTTTCTTCTACTAACTTTGACTATGGTTGGCTCTTGTTTTTCTAGTTCTTTAAGATCATCATTTGGGGATATTTATTTAAAGTTTCTACTTCTTTGATGTTGGTGTTTATTGCAATAATTTTTTCTCTCAATATTGCTTTTTCTGCATTTTATAGATTTTGGTATAGTATCTGTCCATTTTCTTTTCTTTCAATGATTTTTTAAAATTCCCCTTTTAATTTCTTCAATGACCCACTTGTAATTCAGGAGCATGTTGTTTAATTTCCCTATTATTGTGTAGTTTCCAAAGTTTCTCTTGCTATTGATTTCTAGTTTCATTCTATTGTCAGAAAAAAATACTTGATATAAATCCAATTGTTTTTACCTTTTAAGATTTGTTTTCTGACTTAACATATGGTCCTTGAGACTGGTGCATGTGCTGAGGAGAAGAATGTATATAAACAAGAATGAAATTCTGTCACTTGTAAAAACATGGATGGAACCGGAGGAAATTATGTTAAGTGAAACAAGGCAGGCACAGAAAGATAAATTTTTCATGTTCTCATTCACATGTGGGAGGTATAAATAATTTAAAACTGTTGAACTCATGGAGGTAGGGAGTAGAATATTGGACACCACAGGCTAGGAAAGGTTGCAGGAACAGGGAAAAGTGGAGATGGCTAATGGGAGCAATCATAAAGTTAGAGAGATTAAATAAGATGTATTTAATAGCACAACAGGATGGCTATGGACAGTAAGAACTTATTAGATATTTAAATATAACTAAAAGGTCTGGACACAGTAGCTCACACCTGTAATCCTAGCTCTCTGGGATGCTGAGATGGGAGGAATACTTGAGTTCAGAAGTTTGATACCAACCTGAGTAAAAGAATGACCCTGTCTTTACTAAATACAGAAAAACTAGCCACGCATTATGGCAGGCCCCAGCTACTTGGGAAGCTGAAGCAAGAGGTCTCTTGAACGTAAGAGTTTTAGGTTGCTGTGAGGTATGATCACACCAAAGCACCCAACCCAGTGTGACAGAGTGAAACTCTGCCTCAAACATAAAATAAAATACAATCAAATAACTAAAAAAATGGAATTGGAATGTTTCTAACACAAATGATAAACACTTGAGGTGATAAATATCCCAGTTACCCTGATTTGATCATTACATTATCAGCTTGTTTTAAATCACATGTATCCCATAAATATATAACACCTATTAGGTACGCATAATAATTAAAAATAAAAACTCTTTTTTTTAATACAAAGAAGAAAAGGCATCCCGGGTTTTAAGGCCAAGAGAAAGGGAAAACTTGGATTCATCCATCCTGTATAGAACAGAAATGAAATCACATCCACTCTTCCTCTTCTCTCTCCTTCCTCTTCTCCAAACATGGGAATGGACTGTCATGACACACTGGCCTCAAAGAGACAGACAAATAGAGACTGGGTGCCTCGGTACAAATGAGTCAGATTGAGATTTATAACTTTGCTAGCAAATCTTAAAAACATCTGATTAAACCTGGACTTAAAATTCCCCACAGCAACTCATCAGAAGCCTGAAACTTACCACTTTAGCAAATGATATTATAGCACAGATTCAGTATAAACAAGTTGTTATCTGAGTATGTGTGATAACCCTAGGACCTACAATCAGTGGATTCTCTGTGTGAGCATCCTTGCGATCCCTCCTACATGCCCTTTTGTGTATCTAGGTATCCAGGGATCTGAACAAACAAAGAATTGAATTAGCTTTTGGTTACACAGTGAATTATTTAAAAACTTGGGAAAAGAGTCAAGGACTTCTAAAACCAAAGCTCTTTGCCTCTTTTGTTAGTTGGCACTCTGCTTCTCATATTTAACGAGAATTAAAAGCTCCCATAGGAAACAAACAGGAAGATATTAACATTTGTCTTTGTCTGGATAGTATTTTGAGACATCAGCAACAGACACTGTTTTCCTTTCCTTTTATTCAAATAGATATTACTGACTCAGGGTAAGGATATACCAGGAAGAAAGTTTTAATTTTGAAAAGCCTAAGACACTGAAGGGGCTTAACACTTCTAGATGTGGACAAAATATTTTGGCAAGAGGGCAGCGGCCATAGCTCAGTAGGTAGGGCACCAAACACACACACCAGGCTGATGGGTTTGAATCCAGCCCGAGCCTGCTAAACAACAGTGACATCTGCGACAGAAAGTAGCCGGGTGTTGTGGCGGGGACCTGTAGTCCCAGCTACTTGGGAGACTGAGACGAGAAAATTGCTTACGCCCAAGAGTTGGAGGTTGCTGTGAGCTGATAGCACTCTGCTGGAGGTGACATAGTAAGACTTTGTCTCAAAAAAAAAAAAAAAAAAAAAAAAAAAAAATTGGCAAGAAATGAGAGAATAATTTTTATGAAAATGAGGGTTCTCTTTGGGAATGTGGGGTGAGTGCTATGATGGAAATAGGAAGGCCTGTGGTCTCAGGGGAATATAGCAATGCCTCTTGATTCCTGAGCACAGGCAGAGAAGGGATATTTAATTTCTACAAGGTTCACCTTGGAAGAAGAGCCTTGGAAAGTTCCCTCAGAGCTGCTGAGTCAGGGCAAGTCACACAGGCTGGCATGTGATAGTCTCGGCAGCAATGTCTGTGAACTACTAGCAAGGAACCTGGTCAGTGTGGCTGTCCTTCTGGGCAACATTGACAATGTGAATTTCTAAAGCCACAACACAACCTGGGAAGGAAGGATGATGTATGTTGTCTCTTAACATCTTGACGGGATAAAGCTTCAAAACAGAAAATTTAAGTTACTGGGAGAACAATAGTTACATAACTTAAAACCTTAAGATGCGCAGCCTGTTTGCACATTCCTAAGGTTTGAGACTCTTTACATGGTCTGAGATAATTTTTAAGTTAAAAATCAGTTATTATTGTAAAAGGAGAAATGCACATGCCTATTGATTGTACCACTATTTGCAAAAGCCAAGAACTGAAAATAGCCCAAATGTTCATCGTTAAGTACTGGTTCTATTAACTATGAGACATTCACTCAAGGGATACAATGTGCCGATAAAAATTGTATATTAATATTACTTCATATTCACGATACATTGTTGAATGGAAAAAGCAAGACAGAGGAAAGTGTAGTTTGCCATTACTCAACACACACACACACACACACACACACACACACCTCTATGCTTATATTGCTTATAGTTAACAAAACGATATGAATGAATAAACCAAAAGCTAAAGTTGTTAAAAGATTACCTAGGGAGAAAAGGAAGGAACAGGTTAGATGAACAGGAATAAAACTGTGCTTCTCTGAACATGCTTCTTTTTTTGTTTTTGTTGGTTTGACTTTTAGAATTATCTAAACATTTTACGTGATTTAAAAGTATGCTTAAATTTTTTAAGCCATATTTAAAAATATAAACTAAAGTAAAACAAACAAACCTACTTATGTATCCAGTTGGAAAACTGCAGAGAAAACCCAATCAAGATATTTCAAAACTTTATAATTTTTTTTAATTATTTGAATAAATTTAGGGAGGGACAAAAATTGAATTCTGTTACATGCATGTTTTGCATACTGGTGAAGTCTGGGCTTTTGGTGTATCCTTTCATCTGAATATGTTTTCTTTTTTTCTTTGAGACAGAGTCTCATTATGTCACCCTTGGTAGAGTGCCGTAGCATCACAGCTCACAGCAACCTCAAACTCTTGGGCTTAAGGGATTCTCTTGCCTCAACCTCCCAAGTAGCTGGGACTACAGGTGCCCACTACAATGCCTGGCTATTTTTTTTTTTTTTTTTTTTTTTTTTGGTTTTTGTTGTTATTGTGGTTGCAGTTGTCATTGTTGTTTAGCAGGCCCAGGCTGGGTTCGAACCCACCTGTCTTGGTGTATGTGGCTGGTGCCCTAACCACTGAGCTGCAGGCACCGTGCCAGTCATCATCTGAATATTTTACATTGTACCCAGTAGGTATTTTTTTATTCCCAAATTACATAATTTGACTATATATTTCTTGTGTGATATTTCATAAGAATACAGGGAAACTAGGAAAAAATCAAAGCCTTTTCAGTAATCAGACATTGGTGATAGTAATACTTGTTAGTATTAAGTATCATTATTCAAGAATATTATCTAAGTATTCTGGATTAAACCAAATACATATTTGTGCTAACAGGTGGGCTTCAGTGTTTAAATAAATATTATAATAATCTTTAAT
This sequence comes from Loris lydekkerianus, assembly GCA_963574355.1. Taxonomy (NCBI): domain Eukaryota; kingdom Metazoa; phylum Chordata; class Mammalia; order Primates; family Lorisidae; genus Loris; species Loris lydekkerianus. Next base: position 52,201 of record CAUYPK010031798.1, on the reverse strand, counting down.
AAAGTTGTATATCCCCCTGGCATAATAAGGAACAAAGTTATTTTTTTGAAAACTTATAAATAATAGAAACTAAATTAGCATTAATTTTGTCTTTCCTTTACAAACTCTGCATCAGGGTAACTAAAATTCCTGATGTGCATTTTAGAATTATCACAGCCAATAAACAAAGAAAGAACTATGGAGCCAAAATATCACAATTTTATAACTCCCAATTGAAAAAAAAGAATAGACCTAATCAATTTCTCTGGCTGCAATAGCTGTACCTCATAGAGGTAGTAATACTGTATAAGTTTAGATGGAAATGTACAACTGTAACTTCTGCAAAAATCTAGCCAAAAAAAAAAAAAAATATATATATATATATATATATCCCAAATCAGAACAAGTCTCTAATGACTATCAATTTCTCAGAGAGAAAAGTTATATGTCAAATCACACTAAGAGGTTGCAATTAGCAAAATTTAAATTGCAAGAACTTCTTGGGTTAAATCACCTAGTTTCTTCAATGATAAATTAAAAGAAAAAAATGAAGAGGTAACTACAGAATGAAGGAAACTCAAGGGACAAATCCAGCAAATTAAATTTCTAGACCATATTTGAATGTTGATTAGAACAAACTGTTAAAAAAAATTAATTACTGAGTTTATTGAAAGAAATTTTATAGTCGACAGTTGATTCATTTAAACAAGAAATTATTGACTTCTTTTTAGGTGGAATAATGTCATTGAGGTATTTCCAAACGCAAAAGTATCTTTACATGGTAAGCTACATATTGAAATATTTATGACAAAATGATGAAATGTCAGGGATTGGATTCAGCATAATCTGGTGTAGAGGGCCTGAGTAGGGAGTAACACAATTAAAAAGTAATGATTTATACACCGATGTTACTGAAGCTGGATAACGGCATTCATTTTTAATTTATTCTCTTACTTATTTTTTAGATTTAATTACTGTCATATTAAAAGTTGCCACTTCTTAATTTGATACATCTTTTTCACCTACATTCTGGTATCTGTCTAGTCATCCAAATACACACACACACACATATACACACATGTGCACGCACGCATACACACGACAGGCCAATATACCAAATATATCACTGCTAAAGAACAGTAACTGGTAATGAATTTGGACACCCAAAAAGAATAAACTCTTTAGGAATCATAATTGATGGCTGATGAATCGTTACTTAATTCTTTTTTTTTTGTACTACTTATATATGTTTTAAAAATAAATTTGTAAGTTGTATTTTATACAAAAATAAACAAAACCAAATTTGCTAAACAAAAACAAAATGATAGATACATGATCTATTTTCTTAATAACATTAAAGTAAAAAAATTAAGGAGGTTGGCACCAATTATTTCTCAAAATATTCGTATAGATTATACTACTAAAACTCAAGTTTTTATTTCAAACTTTTTAGACTACTAGGTACTCGTAAAGTATTGTGTTCTTTATTCATCTGTGAAACTTTTATTTGTGTAATACACTGTTGGGTGTATCTTACAAGGGTACATGTGAAATTTACTAAATGTGCAATATAAATGTCTTAACACAATAACTAAGAAGATGCCGTGAAGGCTATGTTAACCAGCTTGATGAAAATATTTCAAATTGTATATAAAACCAGCACATTGTACCCCGTGATTGCATTAGTATACACAGCTATGATTTAATTAAAAAAAAAAAATCTGGGCCTCATTTGTCATAGGATATAATGCATTTACTAACTGTCTTTTCGTTTCATTCTTTAGTTGTTTATTATTCAAGTGGTTTTACCTGATACCAACCAGATGGTAAAGCCAAATGCAAATTAAAGCAATGGAATCGTAGGTCAATATTTCACATACATTAAAATGAAAACAAAGCCAAGGGCTGTGGCTCACGCCTGTAATCCCGGCACTTGGGAGTCTGAGTCGGGTGGATTGCCTGAACTCACATGTTCCAGACCAGCCTAAGCCAGAGCAAGATCTCATCTCTAAAAATAGCCTGACATTGTGGTGGGCGGGCACCTGTAGTCCCAGCTACTTGGGAGGCTGAAGCAAGAGAATCGCTTAAGCCCAAGAGTTTGAGGTTGCTGTGAGCTGTGATGCCATAGCACTCTACCAAGGCAACAAAGTGAGACTCTGTCTCAAAAATAATAATAAATAAATATGAAAATAAAAAATTAAGAAAATACATTCACATATATTGTATGGACTTTTAAGTGTCAGCTTTCCAGAATACAAAACTCACACTCCTGAGTTGAGAATGACTGATGGAAAATCATAACTGAGGGTCCTAATAACATGGCTGTGGAAGTGGGAGGAGGCAGAAAAGGAAACTCAAGATTCCTGCTTCTGTTTTAAATGTGGTCCTTTGTTGCAGTTTCCATACAACACATCCAAGCCTGACTTTTCAAAAAAAATCAAATGTTTGGTAAATATGAATAAAATGAAGGGATGGACGCATGAATGCCTCTCTTGGGACTTGAGGGTGATGATCATGAGTAGTGAAGGTTTACGGGCAGATATGCTGAGTAATTACACGTACATAGAGTACATTCATAATCCTGGAGTAATTATTAAAGCTCCCCCTTTTATTCTCAAAGAGTCTTACTTTAGACAATAAATCATATGACCACCATTTGCATAAGCAAACATACATAGGTAAGAAATTATTTAGATTTCCTTTTTGAAGGGTATATATGGCATACATACAGGTTAGGTTCCTCTTCAAAAAGGGACATGCTGTCCAGCTCTGAGGAATGTCGTTCACTGATGATCTCTAGCTCTCAGACTATTCAGAGTCTATCTCAGGTTTTGAGATGCCTCAGCCAGTGACTGAGCAAGGTGGTGGGGGCAGAAGCCATAGTCTTCTCAGGGTGGTCCTTGGTGGTAACTCGGGAAGGTGGTGCTAAGCTGGCCTTGCCGTTTTCACCCAGTGCAGGGCTTCCCTGACAGAACCGTTGCCCTGAGTCCCTCACAGGGCTGCATTTGTCACATGTAAGTTATGACCGACAAGTCCTCTATTTTTAGTCCTTTATTCATCCAGAAATTTTTTTTTCTTTTGTACATCTGACTCTGTCTCAGACACTGTTTCCTAGACAACCCAACCCCACAGTCTGTAACACTTGCTTTTAAAAGTTATATTCATGTATGGATATAAATGAATATCTATACATGTTGAAACTTAGCAACATCAAAATGTTTTAGATTCCCAATTTACATTGGAAATCTAATTATTAAATGTAGCTCTGTTTAATGTTTCCTTGGGACATGTTCCAGGGGCATCTAGCGGTAGACTAGCATCAAGACACACAGTAAATGGAGTGCCCTCCCAAAGAGAAAATGCCCGGAAACTTGCAAACTCTCTGCTGAGAGAAAACTATCCTCAAGGTCCACATTGTTCCTGGGCAGACGTGGACATGATCTTTTTCTCTTTTTATTTCTCTGCTTTGCTGCAAGTGATAAAGGAAGCAGAGGCTTGAGCAGGGAATTTATAAGGCAAATATAACCTTTGGTTTGATGCACAGTAAGCTGACAGTTAAAGGTGTATCACGCTAGATAAATGTCAAAAGCCAAATAAAAGCCTTGATAATAAGCTGTACAGAGGCTAAAGTCCAGAACCCTCAAGCATGAAAGAAGGATTAATCTTTAAAAACAAATTTTAACCCTAATGGCAACTGCCCAAGGTGACTTAGAATATTGTGATAAACTCAGAGTTGGAAGGATCGTGAGTGTGGGGAAAAGAGAAGGCCAGTGCCTCTAACTCAAGATAGAAAAGACACCATTTGTAGCAAGACTTTTGTATTTATTTAGATCTTTTAAAAATAGTAATGTGGAGGCAAACAAATAAGACTTGTTATAAACTGTGTCCCCCCAAATTCTTAAGTTAAAATCTTTTTTTTTTTTTTTTTTTTTAGACTCACTCTGTTGCCAAGTAGCGTGTGATGCCATGGTGTCATAGTTCACAGCAACCTTAAACTTTTGGGCTTAAGAGATCCTCTTGCCTCAGCTTCCCAAGTAGCTGAGACTACCTGTGCCACCATGCCTGGCTAATTTTTCAATTTTTAGTAGAGACAAAGCCTCACTCTTGTTCAGGCTGGTTTCAAATTCCTGAGCTCAAGCAATCCACCTGCCTCGGCCTCCCAGAGTGCTAGGATTATAGACATGAACCATCATACCTGGCCTATATGTTAAAATTTTAATACATAATATCTCAAAATGTCCTTCAGTGTCTATCTCCAGGTAGGGTCTTTAAAATGGGGTCATTAGGGTAAGCCCTAATCTAATTTGACTGGTACTAAATGTATAGAATCATAGCATTTTAGGCTGCAACAAGCTATGAGAATCATCCCTACTCATCACTGCATTGTTTGTTATACAAAAACTATGAAAAATTTATAGTTAAAACTTAAATGCCTATAGTATAGGATTAAATTATGGTAGATCCTTATAATGACATGATAACACATATCGACATTTATGCACTATTTATTTTACATTGATAATGTCCATAATAAATGGGGTCAGAAGCCGTGTATAGGTAAATATTACTAACTGCTCATTCCGTGTCTGCTTTGCTGTATCTCATTTTCCTGCTGTTTAATAGGTATCTTAATAGGTTCTTGGATGGATTCTGAAACTTCCTGACCCAGTTCAATCTCAATCCAGAATAATTAATTTCAATCTCATTTTTTTTTTGAGATAGAGTCTCACTCTGTTGCCCTGGGTAGAGTGCTGTGGTATCATCATAGCTTTATTATATTACTATATTATTTATTTAGTATAACAGAAATTTTGAAATTAGCTTTGTAACTTTATTTTTTATTTATTTTATTTTATTTTTATTTACTTCTTTATTTTTGAGATGGAGTCTCACTCTGTGCCCTGGGTAGAGTACTGTGGCATCACAGCTCACAGCAACCTCAAACTTTTGGGCTCAAGTGATCTCTTGCCTCAGCCTCCCAAGTAGCTAGGACTGTGGGCAACTGCCACAATGCCTAGCTAACTTTTTTTTCTATGTTTAGTAGAGACAGAGTTTCACTTTTGCTCAGGCTGGTCTCAAACTCCTGAACTCAAGCAATCCTACCATGCCTGACCCAATATCATTTCTGACTCAAAGAATTCTGCCTCTTTTTTCAATGGCCAGACTTAAGGTTCTGATGACCTTCACTGAGAACAGGATGAGGATGGTTCCATTATTCTTCCTCCCTCTTTTCTCCCTCTCCAGGGATCTGCCCTGGGATTTCTCGAGTTCTGTAACTCATGCAGTAACAGACACAAGACCAGAGAGGGCTCTACAGGGCAAAATCTAGAAGAAAGTCCAGTGGAAACTGCAATATTGGTGGAACTGAGGCACAGAAAGATAGAGGAGCATTCATGGGACAATCCCACAAGCTCAAACTGGAGCTTCATCCTATGCCCCACCCTCAGAGTCTTCCCCTGGTCACTCTTCTCAGCACCTAACTTTGAAGATACTTGATTGGCTTTAATGCTCATGATTAAAATCTGTACAGAAACATTCAACTGTGGATATAAACATTCCCCACACACTAGCAAGGGATCATTTTCTCCAAATGCTTATTTTGATTTCTGCAGGGTACAGTCCTCAGCTTATTCTTTTTGTTGTTAAAATTAAACCTCTAAAGTGAAAACATTTTCTCTGCTTGCAAATACTAGTAAGGGGCTGCCCGTCAGCCTAAAAAGAATAATCTACTTATATTTCAGAGTCACAAAGTTGTGCAAGAAGAAAGGCTCTGTGGGTTTTGTTTATCCTCACAGAAAAAGAAAATACGTTCAGAGTTCACTGGGGAGGTCTTTGGATTACTAATCTACCTGTAGTTCTGCAGGCCTGAAATGGTCAAGAATTACTTTCTGCAATAGAAACAGACTTCCTTGTCTTCTCTCACTACCTTCATCAATAAGTTTCAGCAGTTCTTACCTTTCTGGTAAGCTTTCTGCTTAGCTACCATTTTCCCTATTTTTCAGGTGTGAGGTTTTGAAAAATAAATTATGACCTGTACCATTATAGCCACAGCAAGTCAGTAGGTCAAACAGAGCACGTTACCTGCTTGTCTCGATGTGTGTGTTGACACAGTGAGGAACTGGATAAAGGGTGATAGTGGAGAGCATGGGGTGAGACTAGCTTCTTACTCCAGTTATTTTATTCCCCATCTCAGAGGTTCTAGACGTTGGGTACATGTTAGCATCATCTAGGTGCATTTTCAAATGTACCAAAGCTCAGGTCACTCTCTCAACAGCCTAGTTAAATGACCTATAGTAGAGTTCAAGCTTTTGTATTTTTTATTTTTGGAGGGAGGAAGGAAAGTTTAGTGTGTTATATTTGAATTAAGTAGCTACATATTGATACAGATTTAGAGTTGTAAAATGGATAGATGGATAAATAGATATAAGTATATGAATTTTTGCCTGATCATATACTTAAGCAAAGATTAAAATTATATATATATATCCACTCTTGATTATGTCTTTTACAAAAGCTGGGCAAAAGTTATAAAGTTATTATTTTAAGATGTATGTTTAAACTTTGCTAATTTGCCTTTATATATATATATATATAAGCCTGATGTCATTAGCATTTATTATCACGTAGAAGTTTATATGTGCTAATTTAAATTTACCCAAATATAACTGGTATTATATATATTAGTGTGTGCATATATATACATATACATTTTTAATATCAACATTTTATTCAAGCATTTTCTATTTGTGATACAAAATAATTTATAACGTATGATATAATTAAAGATTTATCATTTGAAACTTATCTAAATAGTTAAAGTATAAATTTTATGAGTATTTTTTAAAGCATAAGTGCAATTTATCTTTTTGCAGATAATTTTTAGAGAATTCTTCTAAATTAGAGGTAGCTGAATATAATTTATTTTATTAGGAAAATAAAAGCAAAAGGTAATCTAAACCCTGGCTTCAATCTTATAGTATTTAAACTTTTTTTAAAGCAAATAGAAAAGTGGTTATTTCAATTTCACCTTGTTTAATTTCCTTTTTAAATTGAAGTAGTAGTAAATTCTGAAATAGTAATATGATAATTGACTGAGAAAGGACTAAAACATTAAATAATCTTTTAGTTGTATATGCATCTACAGAGGACTGAATGTCAAAATTAGAATTAGCATTAGATCTCACACTATATCTATGTAAGTGTTTACAAATATTTCATTAAAAGAATATACCTGATTTCTGAAGAATTTCTTTTAGAGAATAAGTTTGGTAACAAGTAAAATTAATTTAGCTTAATTTTTTCCAAGATCTTCTTCCCAGTTAAATCGACCAAAAAAATCATTTGTTGTCCTATTATAGTTTTAATTATAATTTCTCTCAAAAAATCTGAAAAGTCTTTTAAATAAAAAATCTTTTAAATAAGTTTTTTTGTTTTTTTTTTAATGTGTGTCTACCCGCCAAGAAGAATCACAAGTATTTATTTAAAGAACAATGCGGAAAGTGTATGGCAACTGTGTGCAGTCCATCTGTGGACCTGGAGGTTTGCCTTCTCTCAAGCTCATGTCCCCTATTTTGCCCACTCACTCTGACCCTAAGGATGACAGATAAAATACAGGACTGTTGCGTGATTGTCTCCCTACTGACGATGGCGCAGAGAAATGAGTGCTGCAATGAAATAGTCTGAGTAATAAGGAGGCCCACTTAACACTCTCATGGCAAATGGCCAGCTTTCGTATTTTTTAAAAACTATTTCTGCATTATTCTTATGTGCAACCAGAATTGGGAATGCTTAGGAGCTGTAACAATCCAGTATGAACATGGACAGGAGTAAATGTATTCTTCAAAGCACCATATTAATTAATAACGGGACCAGCATAAACACACGTAGAGCAAGCTGACCAAATAAAACAGTCAGTAAATAGAATTAGATGGAGTTATTCTATTTACTCTTCCACAAAATGGAAGGTTGGATAACCCCTTACTGAAGAGTGAGCTCCCTATTTTTTTTTTTTTTTTTGAGACAGAGTTTTATTATGTTGCCATCAGTAGAGTGTGGTTATGTCACAGCTCACAGCAACCTCAAACTCTTGGGCTTAAGTGATTCTCTTGCCTGAGCCTCCCAAATAGCTTGGATTACAGGTGTCCGCCACAATGGCCAGCTATTTTTTTTGTTGTAGTTTTTCAGGCCTGGGCAGGGTTTGAACTTGCCAGCTCTGGTGTATGTGGCTGGTGCCCTAGTCGCTGAGCTACAGGCACTGAGCCGCTCCCTATTTTTTTTTAAATCATTCTCAATTTTTAGTTATTTTTGGAAGCAGGATCTAGATTATTTAAAAGCACAGATTCTGTCCTTAAACTTCTCAGAGTTAGACTATCCCATATAATGTCTAAATATTTCAAAAGCTTTCCCCTGAAGGAGATTTCAAGCTGAGTTTTTAAAGAAGTGAGAAACATGGATGGAATTGGCAAGTTGGGGAATTACATGTAAATGGAACATCGGGAAAAGGGAGAATGGAGGGTGCGGGAAGTGGGGAGAGAAACAAACATGCTACTCAGCCATGGCAAGATAATTCCTTAAATGAAATTATGAAAAGCTCATTTGCATTCATTGTAATAGGAAAGCATGGAGGAGTATAAAGAATAAATTTTAGTCATCTGCAATCCTACCACCTGGAAATAACCAAAATAGCTATTTCTTATACTTTTTGCCTATTTAGGAGAGTCAAAAATCTTTTATTTCTATTTGTTATTTACCATTTTTCTTTGGGCACGTGACGGATACTTTGCATATATTGAATAAATTCAATGATGTTGACCTCAATTATATCAGACCATTGAGACCGATCTGGTGATTTTTCATCAACATTTAGCTTTTGCTTTCTTGTAGTATGGGCTTTGTATGTCTTTGTTAATAGTTTGGAGCATAATAAAGGCTTTCTTACTTTCCTAGATCAAAGAGCAAAAAGTGGAGCTGCTTAGTTTTGTTTAAGCTGAAAAAATAGCAAGGAATTTTAAATTAGATAAAAGAAAGGTGCTAAAACCATTATCCCAATCAGATTTGAATCCCTAGAGCAGCCAATTCTCTGTGTGTGTGTGGGGTGTGGGTGGGGGTGCGTGGGGGGGGGTGTATGTATGTATTTGTTGGTGGTATTGGAAAAACAGCTCTTTTTCTTTCAAAGGAAAAAGCTTATTAGCATTTAGTTCACTATTAAACTTAATCTCTGAATTTCCAAGCAATTATTATTAGCTTGACCTAATTACCTTGATTAATTTTCTTCCTCTCAATAACCAAGAATTTTGGATCTATTTAGGAATTCAAATTTATAGTGAAAATATAAATGTATTGATTGATCCTTTGCCTCTGTTGTGTTGGTAATTTGAGATACAGGGCAACCATTATATAAATCTGGATGCCTCTGTTAACCTGAACGCCAGAGGTCAAGTTGCCCCTATTATGTCCCTCTCCATCTGTCTTCACACATCTGTAGTAATTCATGCTGCCTGTAGGTATAAGGGCACTCCACGTGTCGGTGAGCTCCTCTCTCCCATGAGAAAAAGAAAATGGTCCTCAAGTTCTGTCTTCTGTCTTTTACCTCTTGTTTCTGACTTAGGCACTGTTTCTCAACCTCAGCACTACTGACATCTTGGTTGGATCATTCATGGCCATGCAGGGCTGCCCAGTGCTTTGCAGGACGTTCAGCAGCTTCTCTGGCCTCTACCAACTATTAATGGTTATCAACAGTGCTCCTTAAATTATGACAACCTAAAATGCCTCCAGACATTGCCAAAAATCTCCTAGGGGAACAAAATTGACCCCATTTGAAAATGGCTAACACGATATTAGCACACATAGTTTTTCTGCACTAACTCTCTCAGGTAATGTACTTATATTTGAGAGAGTGATTTGATTTCAGGTCCTTAACACTAGGCTAGTGATCCTGAGCACTGGAACCTTGGAACCACATTCTGAATATTGGAACTATAGATCTTCTAAAAACTATTAAAGTCCAGGCACATCTCTAGAAATTGGGTCTGGAATTGGGCCCAAGGAATTATTTAACTCCCCAGGAGTCTGAATGTGCAGAGAGCCAGCATTCTCCTCAAGAGTATGAGCCATGATGGAGCTTACACCGCTCACGTCCTTGCATCCCATGACAAGAACAGTCGCCCGTTTTGAAAGCAAATTCCCTGATCCAGCTAGACTTCCCCTGGTGCTTTTATAAAGGAAGATATTATGCCACTTATGAGAATAAACCTTGTTTTTTGTTTATTTTCTTTTTTTCTGACAAATAGCAAATATCATATTGACTCAGTTTACATTAAAATAGGTTCTTCTAAGTAATATTACTCTGACTTAGCAAGGAAAACACTTTCTAGACTTCAAACTAAAAGCTTGTAAAATATAACTTTTGATTATTGCCTTAATAGAAGAAAGAGACATATCTTAAAAAGCAAATTATACTGGTGTGTGTGCCCACCAAGTGCTTCATAGGTAATAGCCATCAATGATCAGCAAATGTGGACATCAAGCTATGGACTATATTTTACTCTATGCTGAACTCTTAAAATGATTAAAATTTGAAAGAAAGAAAACTAAATGAGCTAAATGTATCTCTTGATCAACTCAATGGCCCCCACCATTTTGATTTTTAATATAGTGTGTCTCCGGGAATTTTTGTCTGCAGCATATTTTTCTTTCTTTGAAAGTGGTAATGCACTTTCATTTGGAACACAAATCCTATTTCCTGTGTTGCTGTGGATTATCACAGGGCTATGTCCCCACCTCCAGTGCCAGGAACGGTGTATGATGCAACAGCACTGATTCTAACACAGAGTCCCCACAAGGGCGCATGTGATGCTAGTTAGCCAGTTACAATCCTCCCCTTTCTGTGTTGAAGGTTAAAAGGTAGCTCTCAACTCCTATTGGAAATTGAGCCAAAAATATATAAGCCTATGGCTGTCAGCAGCCATCCTTGCTGGTACACAGAGATTGCCCTGTGCATTTTGAGAGAATGAGGCCAGCAGTCAATGGATGTAAGACTTAGTGACAACAGTTTTTTAGACATATTTCAGATGATAAGCTGCCCCAAGGATAAGATCCAATGAAGGGAAACTGCTTCCCTATAACTTTACAGATATCCCATGTATAGTTAGTGTATCTAAATTTTAATCACAGCCATTGCCTATAATCATTTTTGTTTTATTGTTATTATGACATAGAACATGAAAGAATATAGTTCACACCAAAGCCTCGTAAAATAAAATAAAATTGTATTTTCATTGTGAATAGGGAAGTAGGGAATAGCAGTCTGTCTTCTCCTATGATTGTGAATAACCCTCTATGGTGTGTCTATTTAAGCCAAAGGAGACCAGATGTTTTGGTTATCATACTAACAAAGAATGAGTGGAGCCAGATTTGTCATTCCAGATTTGAAATAATTAGAATCCTCATGTTATAGGACATTAGCACTCAAACTTGAAGGGCAGGTTGTGCTTTGAATCTCAACCTTATGGGTGGTCAAGGAGGCAATGCACACTGGGGCAGAGATCAGCTAAGGCGAATGGCACGTAGAAGCTTGCAATGATTTGATTGGTTCTTTGCAAACTAGAGCATATTCAAAGTTCAACATTTCTATAACTGGTTGTCAGTTATTTCTGTATTCCTCACAAAGCAAGTACTTACCTGTGTACAAATCAAATATGCAATAATATGTGTCTGTTCCATAGAGGTACAGAAGAAAAATAAAATTCTCTTTACGAACAGGGGATCACAGATAATGATGACCCAGGCCAAAGTATTCATCGCAATATACTTTAAGAGCTTAAGGCTATTATGTCCTGCTTAGGACACCAATCAGTTCACTTTTGGTCCCATTGGAGCCCTCCAGCCTCTGATGATTCTTCTCTACCCAGAGTGCCACTGTCCCTGCCTGTAAAATACATCTAAAAGGAAAGTTGTAGCTTCCTGTGCAACAGAGCAACATCCTTCTCATCTATATATTTAGATCTTGTGTAATCTCCTCAATAATGGAAATCCCTGTTCTTTTGTATATGCCACACAATTCAGAATGAACATTTTCACATAGTAAGCTCTGATTATTTGGCTTGTTGATTTGAGAAAATTTACGTCTTTACCATGCCAGCAGTGAGAAAAAAAAAAAAAAAAGATCATGGAAATGATGAATTTTTAAATGTAATCAACTGTTAGCTCGTTTGTTTTAAGCCATAAGGCAGAATGAAGATTTTCAGTATTCTTGTTAAAAAGATTGTGTCAACAATCAGTTGTGTGCAAATAAAATGAATGCTCCCTATAAGGAAGGAGAAAGTTCACGGTGGGCAATCAAATTTGTCAAAATTTATAGAAATGTAACAATGGTAAAGTAGGGCTTGTAAGTGTAAAGTTTTTGCGTTAATAGCCATTTCAAATGTCACTTGTGTATGATGGCACTCTCCCATAAGCAGGCACATCATTAAGACCAGCACGACACCTTCTCAGCTGAGGTAAAAGCCATTTTACCACCTATTTTATAGGTTTGTTCCAAATGATTTTCAACCTTTCAGGAAAATTGTTTTGCATCAGAAAAAGAAAAGCCTGAAAACATTTCAATGAATCATTAGCAATAGCATTTTCTATTCAAAATATCTGACACATCATTTATAAATAAAATATGCATACAGCCAATTTATATACATGTAATTTTAACTCACTTGACTATAAAATAATTTTATCTTATGAATTTTGTTTTGTTTTGTGGTGTCTTTGAATCATTGTCATAATTAAACAGATTTTAATATCTTCTTCAAGGTTCAAAGAACATGGTATCCAAATTGGATAATCCTCTCTCCTTCAACCCAAGTGAACTGTGTGGTAGAAATTTCATTCATACGTGTACTAGGTCCCACTTTGTCTTCTTTTCTTGAGCCAGTGGGATTGGCCTTCCAAAACTGAGCTGAAGGTGTGTTTTCATGTAGGGGGAGAGTACAGAATCATGGCATCAATCTTCTTCCAGATATGAGGTACTCTCATGGGATAGTAGTGTGATGAAAAGGCCAGAAGAGGTAGTTATCAGAAAAACAGAACAGGCAAAAAAGAGGAAGAAATTGCTCTGGCAACAATCTTTATCTTGTGCAAGTGTGTTGCTTCTCTAGAGCTCAGTGAAGCTGAGATTAAGACATTTTATTTCTCTCTCTACCTAGCTGGGAATACTGTGGAGCCACTCCACTGTCTGAAAAGAGAACTGATTATTCGATGATATTAGCAAACATTTGACTTTCAGATCTCAGCACACAAATCCCTATCTATCATCCACACTGGACATTGTCATCACTATTGGTTCACTATTGTTTCTTTCTTTCTTTTTTTTAATGTAAAAGGTTTTTTAATTTCATAACAAACTAGGAAAATGTATAGATGAAATCTCAAATTACTTAATCAAGTATAAGATTTTTATTTTATTTTGTTTAATAAAAGCTAGTTTAATACAAAGCAGGGAATGCTGTGCGTACTCTGCATGTTTTGACCCCCTGGGCAGAGTATGTAGTTCTGCTTTACAGATTCTCGGATGTCGGCCCAGGGAGCTCCTGCCAGGGACTGACCCTTGGCTCTGCCCTACTCTAGAACAGTAGTTCACATCTGTAAGGTACAGTTTTCTCTTCTGTGAGATTAGGACAGCATTAGTGACTAGATCACGAATAGAACACACATTAAAGGAGGCGATGTGTATAGAGCACTAAGCACTGTTCCTGGTATATAAGGTTAAGTTAGTGACCCCATCCTAGAAAAAGCACTACATACCTCATTGCTGAATATCATTGTGGTCACCTTCAAAGTACACCCCTTGGGAAGCTGTGCAGTGAGGCCAGCGCCTTGTTTGCCTTCCAAAGCAATTTTAGAACTCTTTCTCTAGAATGGTCATCAGAGCTATCATTGCACAAAAATCTGAGAATTAAGTTTGTGAACTTGCCCTAGAAAAAATGCTCTGAAGGAGGAACTAGGCACTGGTACTGGTGCATAACTTCCCAAGGGGAGCCCTTGGAAGGTGATTGTAGTGATACTCAGCAATGAATTTGCTAACTTAATTGTCAGACCTCATATCTGGAGGATTCCAGAAGTAGTTTTTGTGAACATTATGCACCTTTGCTTTACATATGCACCTTTGCTCCCTGCATTGCGGTTTACTTCTTGCCAGTTGTAAGCATCCAGCCTCATCCACCCTGAGGCCTATTCAAACGGCATTTCATTCACTATTTATAAAGGAAACTAAAAGAAGACTGCAGAGATAATATTGAAAGGCTTGAAAATAAGTGGTGGTTAGTCTATTGTATAAGTTCTCAAAGATTCTCTACATTTTCCCCCAGAAAATTCTATTTAATATAACTATAGAATCTATTTTTATGAATTTGTAATAGGTCCTGAATCAAATTACTTATGATATAATATTTTGCTTTGTAATTTGAACTGAATGTATGCGATGACCATATATCTGACATAGTGTGACGAGACGTTAATGGGACCCAAACCAAACTTGGACATCCTGACACTGTTTATCTCCCCTAACATGACTGGTTTGGAAGTGTGGCAGAGACCACCTAGCTGCCACCAAAAAGTCATGTCCCCTTTTACCATAGATCATGGTTGTTGCTGGAAACTGCTAACTTCTTTCCCAGACTCCATTCACTGCTATGTGCAGCAAACACATTTCTACAAGTGGACGTGAGTACAGGCAATGTGTATCAATTTCAGGATGAGGCTGAGAAAAAGCAAGTGCCTTCTCTTCCCCTGTCAATGGATCTAGAGGAATCTGAGGCTCAAGGGATGTCAAACAACACAATGGAAGAAGTTGTGTCCCAAATCCATACACAGACAGTGACCTATTGACCAGGAATGCCTGCAATGGGGCATTCTGTAGCAATTAATGAACCTTAATTGTGATGAGCCACTAAGATTTTAGAGTTTTGTTACATCAGTTTATCCTTTCATATCTAATAATGCAGTTAGCCTAATCATTCACTGTTGTTTTAAATATCTTACAGCTCTTCTGGATTTCCTACCTGTCCTCTTCTCTACTGGCAAATTTTCATCATTAACTCAGAGTTAATATTTTAGACATCACCAAAAGCCATTCAAAGTCAGTGTGTAGAAAGCTTAGGTATAGAAGTTCTGGATGTATTATTAAAATCAGTTTCATTAGGTAAGCACATAGATAATGTTGGCAAAATAAACTCCTTAATAAGGTGACATTTTACCGTAACAGCACTTCTACTGAGAGCCATGGGACATGGCTCTTTGTATCATGCTTGAAAGTCTTATCATGTTGAATGCTGCAGAAGACCTGGTTTCTGATTCCAGCTCTGCTTAGCAGCTCTAAGCCTTGACACTCTTATGGTGAAATGGAGATAAAAATGTTTGCATTAATTATTGCCCCTGCATGGTTGTAAGGTTTATATGCAGTAATGCATGTACAGCACTTGCAAATCAGAAAAGGTTATGGTATTTAAGAGCCTCTGTAGTTAGACTGCATAGCATTGGGCCAATATTCAGAGGAGACTGTGAATGGAACTTCTGAGACAGTAGCTTAATGTACTAGTGATGTAGCCCTGTGTGTGGTGCATACAGCTCACTGAACAGTAGCTACCCTGATCGTCTTTTTGGACTCATAGAGGCAAGGCATCAATACCAGCAACTGGTTCAGATTATAGACAGTGATCTAGACAGAAAATTAGCAAGAAAAATCTTAGCCATTGACCACATGGTAACTTTAAGTAGGGAGCTGTGTTAACTCAAACACATAGAGTTAATAAATTCTCCATTAAGCTTATGCAGTCAGGACATGAAATAACAAAAGTTATGCCTAATTTGTTTCTACAATGATTAAGAAAGTGCCATTGTGAGCTCGGGAATTTTGTTCCTGAATTTATACAAAAGAAATTAACCATGAATCTTGAATTCCTTTATGTTCCTTTGTGAAAACTAATGAAGTCATTTATAATTTGGTTGTGTATAAACTAGAGAAAATGGTAATGAAATAGTAAATTAACCAATTCATTTGAACATTATTTTGGTTTAGCAACACATGTCTGGCAAATGTAAATACGCCCCTTGCATCCTATGTAATTTTATTAATTGGCTGATTATTTTGGGTCACTATCTTTAATAGTCACATTACAAGTACGGCTTAATTTCTTTCTTTAGAGCAAAAATAGAACATTTAGGGAGAGAATTTGCACAGACTGAAGCAGGAGGGAATGTAAGAGGAAGAAGTCAGTGGTTCTCAAAGTGTGGCCCTGAGAGCAGCAGGAGTGGCATCATCCGGAAACTTATTAGAAATGCAAAATTTTAGACCTCACCTCAGACATACTAAATAAGAAATGCTATGGGTGGGTTTCAGGAATATGTGTTTAGCCCTGCAGGTGACTCTGATGCAAACTAATGGATTGCAGGTGTGTGCAGAAGATGACTCCCGGGAGAGGAGAGAGCCAGGAGAGTTGTACAGGACAGCCTGAAGGGACAAATAAAGGCGTGGTGTGGTGAGTCTTGAAGCTATTTAAAGACAAATCTTCATCTTAAGAGCAAAAGGAAAACAAAATTGATTTAAGCGTGATGCCATTTGAGGGTGACAAGATGAAATTTGCCTTTTAAAAAGATCATTCTCATTATGGGATAAAGAATGTATTAAAGGGGGGCAAGGAGGGTATTGTATTTCACTTAGAAATTTAATAGGTTTGCACATTTATTTATACCACAATTTGGAAGTATGAAGAAACTATAGATCCTTTATTTTATTTAAAACTGATCTGGTCTTCTTTGTGAAAATACACATTCTAGCAGTAAAACCAGAAAGTCTGAACCAGTAATTATTGATCATGTAACTATATTCTAAAAATCTGAGTTTTCAATTACCATTCTAATGTCTGACAATTACTAGTCTTAAAATGTTTTTGAATTCACATCTTTAAATAGGAAAAATAGCTATTTTTCTTCCTCTTTGAAGTTTTGTATTTTTGTTGTTGTTGTTGCTTTTTGAGACAGCCTCGTTTTGCTGCCCTGGGTAGTGTTGTGCATGATGTGGCGTCATCATAGTTAGTGGCAACCTCAAACTCTTGAGCTCAGACAATTCTCTTGTCTCAGCCTCCTGAGTACTTGGGACTGCAGGTACCCACCACAATACCAGGCTGTTTTTAGAGATAGGGTCTTGCTCTTGCTCAGACTGGTCTCAAACTCCTGAACTCAAACAATCCACCTGCCTCGACCTCCCAGAGTACTAGGATTACAGGAATGAGCCACCATGCCCAGCCGTCACTGAAGTATTTTAATTATCTTATTACACAATAGATATGAGAGGTCTGACAATTGAATCTGCAAACTTGTCCTAGAAAAAGTACTACTTACCACATGGCTAAATATCACTATGATCACAGAAATTTATAAGTACTCCTTTTGGGAAGCTCTGCACTGATACTTGTACCTAGTCCACCCTTCTAAGCAATTTTGAAACTCTTTTTCTGGAATGGCCAACAGAGCTGTTGTCTTATTATTCTTGATGTCCTGAATGCCACCAAAAAGTCTTTCTTTCAATACTGTCTTTATCTTTGGGTAAAGAAAAAAAGCCATTGGTGGTCAGGTGAGCAAGGAGGTTGTTCCCGTACAGTTATTTGTTTACTGGATAAAAACTCCCTCCAGACAGTGCTGTGTGAACTCGTTGTTTTTGTTCATTGGGGAGCTCCCTCCGGACCACTTTTGCACACACCTTTCTCATGTCATGATTTCCAGTCAAGATTTTCCTGACTGTTTCTCTATCGATGTTTACCTGGTCTGCTGTGCTTTTCACAACCAGCCAATGATTTTCACACATCATTTGATGAATTTTTGGAATGTTTTTGTCAGCTCTGCTCTTTACTGTCCACCCTGACTTCTGTTCATCAGTGATACTTTTTCTCACCTCAGAAAAATGTTTAATCCATTTGCATACTGCTGTTTTCTTCATGGCATTAACCGCATAAACTTGAACTGACATGTCCCTGCTTGCACTTCCACTCTTGCCAAGTTTAACAAGAAATTTAATGTTTGTTCATTGCTCTAATTCAAGTTCCATATCCTCACAACAGCACACAAACACACACAACAGCAATAATGAATGTCATTCAGCAAGATACCAACACACATCAACGTCAACACAGCTGCCAGATACTGAGATACTAAAACCTCACGGAGCTGTTTGCACAGAGCTGCCAAGGAACGTGCACGGTGTCAAGTTCAAAACTTAATTTTGAAGACCTCGTGTGTTTTAGATATTTAAATGCTAATGCTTTTATATTATTATTTGTAAAAAAAAAAAAAAAAAACTATTATTATTACTTCTCCTATATTCCTATAATAGTAAATGCATTTTAACATGTTCACATTAATGCTATTCTCTATTTTAGAGCAGAAGCATACGTTTTGATCTTCCTTTCACTTAATTTTTAACCTAAGTCTCATTTTTATTTCCAAAAAGCAAAAAAGATGACAAATTGTGGGTGTGGAATAGAAATATTTTTATGAAAGTCTTGAAATTTTTAAAAATAAACTCCAGGCTACACTGAATGGAAAGTAAAATATCCATATGGCAATGTTAGCAAACATCCTTACTTGTTGCAATGCATGATGGTAAGATTTCCTAGATATATTCAAATTGTTCTTTGTAAAAATAGCTATATTTAAATTTCTAAAACCACCTTTCGGTGAGCTGGCACACATAATCAGATGAATAATATTGGAAAGTGAAATTGTGGAATTGTCTAATATTTATATCATCCTGCGTGTTATCAGCAAGCTGAGAAAACAGCTGGAAGGAAAACATTTAAAGACTTCTCGATGCAACTGAATTGGTCTCTGGAGCAAGACAGGTTTTCTGTAAAATTATGAAGAGGGAAAGGTTTATATCTGGCTCCTCATTTCAAATTTTGGTTTTGCTGCTACCTTCCCCATGACTCTCCTCAGAACTGTCCCTTGAGTGTGTGGCGACTCATGCGTATATCATCTCAAGATCCCTATTTGTGTAATGATTTAACTTAAAAATGTAACCAGCAAGTAAGGAAGTGCTCAAGAAAGGAAAGAAAAAGTGATCAGAGCATGTCAATGAGAACACAGATGCCAACAGAATGTCCAGTGATCAAAACAGGACTAATTTGAGAAACACAAGAAAGTAATATTGGATTATAACTCAAAGTATAAAATATTATTTATTAGTTCATGCTGATATAAATGGTTAATGAAATAAAAGTGGGAGAAGAAATCTATAATACAGAATTTCATATAGTTCATGCAGATACTCTACCAGCAAGGGTGTGGAGCATCACTCCTACTGCTTACATATGAACAGGGTATGGTGATTTCCCTCCAAAGAGTGCAGTGTGGACTTGGTGTAACAGTAACTTCACAGTGGAGGATTCTGACAAACACTTTCTCAACAAGGTGATCAAGATCAACATCAACAATGCCAAGTCATTGGCCTGGAGAGGTGGCTCATACCTGTTATCCCTGTACTCTGGGAGGCCAAGGTGTGTGGATTGCCTGAGCTTGTGGTTCGAAACCATCATGAGCCAGAGCAAGACTTTGTCTCGAAAAGTAGCCAGGAATTGTGGTGGGCACCTGTAGTTCCAGCTACATGGGAGGCTGAGACAAGAGAATTGCTTGAGCCCAAGAGTTTGCGATCGCTGTGAGCTGTGACACCACAGCACTCTACCAAGGGCAACAAAGTGAGACTGTCTCTAAAAAAATAAAAATAAAGTGAAAATAAAAAAAAATCAATGCTAAGTTATTAATAATATGAATTCTTGATATGATTAGATGAAAATAAAAAATGGCCCTTTACCTCAGTGATCTTCTTTCTAATAACCCATAATCAGTTGTAGTTATGAGAAAAAGGTCACTCAAATATCAACTGAGGAGCATTCTATAAAATAGCTGTCTAGTGCTCCTTAAAACTGTCAAGACTCTCAAAGACAGAAAAAGCCTGAGAAATTGTCACAGTCACAATGGGCCCAAAGAATGCATGATGACCAAATATATGATATCTTCGATGAATCCTAGAACACGAAGTTCACTAAGAAAACTTAGAAAACCTGAATAAATTATGGCTTTAGTTAACAAGTATCTACCAATATTGGTTCATTAATTGTAACAAATGTACCAAATACGTAAGATGTTGATATGGGGAAACTGGGGGTGTGGTATAATAGTAAAGGAATGTACTATCTTTGCAGTTTTCTTATAATCCTACAATTGTCTAAATTTTAAATCATATTTTTAGAACATCATTACAAAATCCAAGAGCCTATGTACATAGGGAGATAGATGTTTATTTACAATTTAAATTATTACAATTTAAAACTGACATTGGAGAACTTTTTCTAGAAAGGGTAAAATAGTAAATAATTTAGGCTTGTGAGCTACATAGAAACACATCTCTGACACATCCCCATCTTTTCTTGTTTATACCGCTGTAGGTATGTAAAAATATTTCCTAGCTGAGGGTCATACAAAAATAAGTGGAGAGCAATGTAGAACAGAGGCTATAGTTGCACATCCTGGTTTAAAATAATGTATAAAGAAGAGGCACTTACACATTTATTATCCCAGAGTACATGCAGATTTTTCTTAATGTCTATTCACAATTTATTCTTGTTCAAGAATCATCCCTTCTTATTTACCTTTTTTTCTTGTTTTCTGTGACTATTTATTTGTATTGAGGTTTTGAGTTTTTTATTCAATTCATAACACTCAACTAAATGATTTTTCTTATTTTCTTGAATTTCAGCCACTGAAGTGCATATGCCCTCTCTAATCTCCACACTCAAATTCTTGCTCTTGCCCTGCCTAGAATGACCTCCTTATTTCTCTTGATCCAACCCATTGTTCAAACTCAGATACTTTCCCAAAGTTCTGTTTTATTTCTATCTTTATGAAGTTGTGATTGACCAGTAAAAATTATGTATATGTAAAGTATGTGATAAGATATTTCAATATTCCTATTCATCATGAAATGACTTCCAGAATCAAACTTATGTGTTGACTACCTTATTTTGTGGCAAGAACACTTGATGTCTACTCTTTAGCAAATTTTAAGTATATGACACCTTGTTGTTAACTATACTTTCTATACTGTACAGTAGATCTTGAAAGTATATTCATTTTATAACTGAAGATTTGTACCCTTTTGCCAACATCTACCCAATTTCTCCTACCCACTAGCTAGTAATTAACATTTTACTCTGCTTCTATGAGTTTGACTTTTTTAGGATCCACATATAGATGTAATCATGCAGTATTTGTCTTTCTGTGGTGGCTTATTTCTTTTAGTGTATGTGTGTGTGTGTGTGTGTGTGTGTGTGTGTGTGTACACAGACATACACATATATAGAGAGAAAGAAGCTTTTTTTTTTAACCCATCCGTTCTTTGACTAATGCAGGTTATTTTCATAGGCAGGTTACTTTGCCTATGAACAGGCAGGTTACTTTGCCCGTTCTGAATAATACTGCAATGAACACGTGTATGGTTTGCTTTGAATATATACCCAGAAGTGAATTATTGGATCATACAATGCTTTCTTTTTTTTTAAATTTTTTTTTGAGGAACCTCCAAACAGTTTTCCACAATAGCTGCACCAATTTGCATTCTCAACAAGAGTGTATGTTATCTCTTCATCACATCCTTGCCAATAGCCTTTGTAACAGGTGTGAGGTATTTTCTCATAGTAGTTTTGATTTGCATTTCCCCAATGATTAGTGATGCTGAGCAACTTTTCAGATACTGTTCGCTACTTGATCACCTTCTTTGAAAATATGTCTAATCAGGTTGTCAGAACAGTTTTCATTGGATTATTTTGTTTTGTTTTGTTTTGTTTTGTTTTGCTATTGAGTTGTATAAGTCCCTGACATAGTTTGGATATTAAACCTTTATTGGATAAATGCTTTGCAAATATATTTTCCCAATTCATAGGTTGCATTTTCATTTTGTTGATTATTTATTTTGTTAAGATAAGGGTATAATTTCATTCTTACTGATGTGGATATCAGTTGCTCCAACACCATTTATTCCTCATTATGTAATTTTGGCATCTTTGTCAAAGATTAATTATATACATGGAATGCTATTTTGGGGCTCTTTATTCTGTTCCATTGGCTTACATATATATATATAATATACACACACATATATAATTTTATATATGATGCCTCTGGGTTTGATGTTCTGACTCAAGATCACTTTAGCTATTTGACATCTTTTGTGGCTCCATAAAAATTTTATGATTGTTTTTCTCTATATTTGAAAAATGCTATTGGAATTTTTATAGGGATTCTATTGAATCTGTGGATTGCTCTGGATAGTATGGACATATTAACAATATTAATTCTTCTCCTCCTTGAATATGGAATATCTTTCCATTTCTTTGTGTTGTCTTTCATTTCTTTCATCAATATTTTATAGTTGTCAGTCTGTATATCTTTCACTTCTTTGGTAAAGTTTATTACTAAGTGTTTTATTTTTATGAGACCATTGTAAATGGTATTTTTTCTTAATTTCTTTTTCAGAATGTCTAGTGTTACTGTATAAACATGGAATTGATTTTTGGATGTTGATTTTGTATCTTACATATTTACTGAATTGTTCTATTAGTTTTTATAGTCATTCTTTCTGTGGAGTATTTAAGGTTTTCTAAATCCATATATGATAACTTCTCTGCCAACAGAGGCAATGTAACTTCTTTCTTTCTTGTTTAGATGCATTTTTTTTCCTTTCCTAATTGCTCTGGCTGAGTAAAAATGACAAGAGTGGGCATCTTCATCTTATTACTGATATTAGAGAAAAAGCTTTAGCTTTTCACTTTTTAGTATATCATTTGTTAGTTGTGAGTTTGTTATATATGGCCTTTATTATGTAAAGGTATATATTTTTTTGAGAGTTTATGTCATGAAGGCATGTTGAATTTTATCAAATGCTTTTTTCTGAATTTTTTGAGATGATCACATGATCTGTATCCTTCATTATGTTATTGTAATAAATGTGTATCATAGTTATTGAATTACATATATGGAACCATCCTTGCATCCCAGGAATAAATCCCACTTGATCATGGTGCATGTCCTTTTAATATTCTGTCAAATTTATTTTGCTAGTATTTTTTCCAGGATTTTTACAGCTATGTGCATCAGGGATATTTCTCTGTAATTTTCTTGCCTTCTAGTGTTCTTGTTTGGCTTTTGTATTATATAAGGGTAATGTTGGCCTCATAAAATAAATTTGAAAGTGTTCCCTCCTCGTTGAAGTTTTGGAAAAGTTTAAAAAAGACTGACATTAACTTTTACAAAATGTTGATAGAAATCACTGGGTAGCCACTTCATCCTGGACTTTTCTTTATTGGATAATTTTTGAATAGTTCAGTCCTCTTATTAGTTATGAATTGTTAGATTTTTTTTATTTCCTTGTGATTCAGTCTTAGTTGGTTGCATGTGTGTAGGTATGCATATACACACATGCACACACAAATTTACATGTATTTATAATTGTTATAGCCTCTTGATAAGTTCACTTTTCAATACATAATGATCTTTGTCTCTTGTTATTGTTTTTTAAAGTCTATTTTATTTGACACAAATATACCTATGGCTATTCTCTTTTGGTTTCCATTTGCACAGAATATCTTTTTCCATCCCTTCATTCTGCCTATGTGTGTCCTTAAAAATAAAGTGAGTCTCTCACAGGCAGCTATAGTCAGGTCTTCTTCTTTTTGGTAATCCACTCATCTACTCTGTCTATTTACATTTAAAGTAGATATGGTTAGGGAAGAATTTATTATTGACATGTTGTTAATTTTTTTCTGACTCTTTTGTAGCTCCTTTTTTCTTTATTTCTCTATGGCAGTCTTATTTGTACTTATAGCTTTTTTGTACTTGTATGCTTTGATTCTTTTTCTCTTTTCTGTATCAGAAATAGGTTTTCACTTTGCATTTTACATGAAGCTTACAGAAAATATCCTAAAATAATATACTTTAAGTCAATAATAAGTTAACTTTGACCATGTAGAAAAGCTCTACCCTTTTACTTCTTCCATGACACTTTACATTTTTATTTCATAATTAAAAGAATTTTATATTGTGTATCCAGTAACAAATTATTGTAACTATAGTTATTTTAAATGCTATTGTCTTTTAGCCTTTACACAAAAGTGATTTGCATATCTCCATTATACTATTATTCTGAATTTCACTATATTTTTTCCTTTGATATAGATTTTTATAGTTTTCTCTATTTTCATGTTACTAATTAGCATCTCTTTGTTTCAGATTATGTAACTTCCTTCAGCACTTTTTATAAGTTAGATCTACAGTTAATGAAGTCTCTTGATTTGTCTGGGAAAATTTTTATCACTCTTTTATCTCTGATGGACAGGATTTTGAATATTCTTCTAATTTTCTCATGGACTAAAAGCTTTATGCTGAGGAATTCACTGATAGATGCTTGGGAATCTTTTGTATGTGATGAATTCCTTTCCCTGTATTGCTCTCAAAAATTTCTCTTTATCTTTAATTTTTGGTAGTTTGATTATAATGTGTCTTGGTGAAATCTTATTTCAGTTGAACCTGCTTGGAAACCTTTAAGCTGGTACCTGGATGTTCCGTTATTATTTCTTTAAATGAGTTTTCTACCACCTCTCCTCTCTCTCTCATTGCTTTCATAATCTAGTCCTCTTTATAGAGTCCCATGAATCCTGTATTCTTTATTCATTTCTTTTTATTAATTTTTCCTTGTATTTCCCTCTGGAAAACTTCGGAAGACAGTCTTTGTGTTTGTAGATTCTTTCTTCTGTTTGATGATGACTGCTGTTGATACCATCTATTGCATTTTTCAATTCATTAATTATATTCTTCAGCTCGAGAATTTATGTTTGTTTCTTCTTTTATAATTTCTATCTTTTTCTTAAACATCTAATTTTGTTTATATATCATTTTCCTAATCTCAGGTTATCTCTCTGTATTCTCTTGCAGCTTGCTGAGTTTTCTCACAACTCTGATTTTGAAATCTTTCCCATATGATTTGAAGATATCTATTTCTTTGGGGTTGGCAACTAGAAATTATTTCACTTTTTTGGTGGGGTCATGTTTCTTTGGTTTTATTTATTTATTTGTTTGTTTGTTTATGTATTTATTTACTTATTATTGTTGGGGATTCATTGAGGTTACAATAAACCAGATTACACTGATTGCATTTGTTAGGCAAAGTCCCTCTTGCAATCGTGATCTCAATTTTAATATAGTATGTTAAAGGGCATATAGTATGTAATAGGGCAGACATAGTTGGTTGTCTCTAAGCATTGATGTTTCCACTTTTTTCTTATTAACAGAATCTGAATTCTGCCCAGTTATCAAGCAGCCCTCTCCTGGGAAGAGGGCATGACCCTCCCCCATCCTGAAGATAATACCTTATTATTAAAGCCAATCACAGTAATCTCATCCTTTTCCCCAAAGACTAGTTTATGAAACAGGCATGTGGTGCATCTTGACCTGTGAAATGCAAGGGGAAACCTGAGGAGCTTACTGTGTAAGAACATAACGTTTGAGGCTGCTCATACGTCTTCTCTCCTGTCTCTCTGATGACATGATTGAACCCTGTAAGTCAAACTCCAAAATCATCCAATCTAAAAACCTCTTATCATGTAGAATAACAAATAACCCCTATTGCCTGAGCTATTTTGACTTGGTTCTATCTGTTTCCTGCAGCTTAGAGCATTCCTACAAAAATACTAAGTGCTAAACTGATGATTTGGTGAGTAGCTTGCATTGTCTTATTTAATTTCATTAACAATTCTATGAGACAGATATTCTTGCCACTTTTCAAAGAGGACTTAAAGCTTTAAAAAAAAAAAAAAACAATGATGAGTAACGTGCACGTGTTCACAAAATGAGAAGTACTAGTGCTAGGATTCAAACCCATTACGCCTGACTCCAGGAACCAGCAATGTCACATGATAAACTCTGCAATAGACTCTTTTTCAAAAAGTGATGACATAGTCATCATGGGATCATTAAAAGCTATTTTGTTGCCACTATTTTAGCTGTAGCTACAGTGAGAATCAATGTCTTTTTCTCTTTTCTCCGGTTCTCAGACAAGATTCCTTCAGGGCAAAATTCTTGCCTCCTGGCACTCAGCAACAACATTTTATTATGAAGAGTTTCTAAGTGCTAAGGGAGGACAACTATTTCTTACTCTGAGAAAGTGCTTTCTAACGATAAAATAATTACAAAAAAAAGGAATGGGCTGCTTTAGGAAGTAGTCAGTTCCCTGACGAAGGGGCTTTAACGTGGATATTGGGGCTGTGCAGTGAAGAAAGGTGTGGCATTAATCTGACAGTTGGCTGGGCAAAATAATCAAATCTTGATTAAGAGTTGTGAAGTTTCATGGAACTCACATGTTTTCTATAGGATAACTTATCTGTATGCATTCTGTCTGTCATCTTTCCCTTTCACTTTCTCAAAAGGGTGAAAGGATGAATGAGGCAAAAAGCCCAAATAATTCTCAAAAGATGCAGACTGAATATTGGCATTTTATAGCCTGTCAGTGCTTTTAATCTGCAAATCCTAATTTTCTGCTCTATGCATATTACTTTGTTAGGTGTTTTCTAAATTAATGAAAAAAGGATAAAGTATATTCCTTCCCTGGAAGAATTTGCAACAACTGAACTTGATCAGATGCAAGTACATAAGAAATCAAACAAAATTTAACATAAATCAAGTGTTGTGATTTGACAGAATAAAATTACAGGCAAAATGGGATAAACTGTAATGGGTCTGGGTCTTTAAAAAAGAGAAGAGTCCTTTTTCATGTACTTTTAAAGAAATATCCTCATGCCAAACAAATAAATCATTTTCCATGCTTATATATATACATATATGTATATGTGTGTGTGTGTGTGTGTGCGTGCATGCATATAAAGATAAATATATATATATATAAAACCTCTCTGGAAAAAGCAGCCATGTGGTAACACTACTCACTCCGTCAGACGATCAAGATATTAGGCAAAATCTTGACCAAAGCCAAGTACCTGTGGCCACAAACTTACGTGTTACATTTACGTGGCCACAAACTTACGTGTTACATTTACGTCTAACCAGGCTTTCTAATCTGGAGTCCATAGATTCCTGAGAGGTTCTTCATTAGATCTCAGGAAATCCATATTTCCATCCATATGACGATGGATGGAAAACAATTATATATTAAGTTTCACTAATCTTATCTGAAATTTAGCATCTCCTTCAACAAACCACCATATCATGAGCAGTTTCTATGACATTGCCACTAATCGAAATCACAGATACTTTCCTACAACACTGTAATTTTGAAAATACTCTGGGTCCTCTGTACGTTGTCCACTGAAGGGACTGTAACAAATTGGTCAACATACAGAGGTGGTCAGCAGAAGAAACTAGGCCTCCTTCACTGATATATACATGTGGTGCTTGTCTAGTCTATGAAAAAACTAGGTCAACGTAGAGAGGCGGTCAGTGTAGGGAGGTGGTCAGCTATGGAGGGTCTGCTGCATTTCAATGTATCATTTATGCTTGTCCTACTTCAAAATGATGGCTGTTTTCAAGCCTCCTGCTGGTTCTTGTTTTTTAATATATTAATAAAGACACAACTATCGCTATGTTACAAATTCGCTATTTATGTGCATATTTTGATCAACATTATGCTTCAGTATAATTTGCTTTCCTTTTAGTCCTACATATTTTATTTAGTTAGAAACATTAACCAGACTGCCAAAGAATCTACAGCGTGAAAGTTTAAGAACTCCTTCTTCGGTTATCTTCACCTTCTGCTTGCATTTTAGTGAATAGTTTGCTATTGGCTTGGCAGAGACTCCTCTGCATTTGTGGGTTTGTCTCACGTTTGAATTTGGGGTTCTTAAAGTTTTCAAGGTTGATACATAGAAAGGGATCGTGAGTGTTAAACACAACAGTATGCTTCAATCAACTTTTAAATTTTGGCTCTCACATACATTTTGGACCTTTGTATCTCCATTCAATAAATGAAAGGAAACTAGTCCCAAGTCTCTCTCTACGGCAGAAGCGTCCAGATATGATGCATGAACTCATCACGTCTTGGATCTGGAAAGTATTTTATGGGTCTCAGGACTCTCTACCCTGGAAATTAGCTTTTTCCTGCCATAAAGAGAAGTATAATCTCCTTTTTCTTTCTCCTTTACCTTAAACTCCCTGAGCAAAATTTAACCTCAGTGAACTCTGTTCTTAAGATCAGATGCTTGTTCTTTGAAGAGTCTATATTTCTTTTATATACAAAACAAGTTAATTCATATCACATAAACACTTTTTAAAGCATACATGTAAAGCGTGTTTGCCAAGGCAAAGACATTTGCATCACTTCTTAAGACTATGTTTGTTTGCTCTGAAATTAAATATGAAGTGCCTTCTATTCAGAAGAAATAAACAACAAAGATGAATGTTGGCCATTTAAACTCAGACGGTCAATTTGGTTTGCTCTATTCTGATGTTACCTAATATGTAGGTAAATATCAATAAAAATTAAATATAATAGAAAATATCAAAATGAGATGGCTGTTATGCTGCTTTATGTGAGTTTGAGAAAAGAATTTTAAGATGACACATTCAGAAAGAATTTTGTATGTGTGGGGTGTTTTAAATTTATGAATTTCTTAAAACTCTCCCATTACAAATAGCCTCTGGGCATATGCACGCATGGAAGAAAGAAAAACAAGAAACTGACCATGAACAGCAACCCCACAGGAAGTCATGGTCCAACCATGCCATTTTAGGCCAGAGCCTTTGTCTACAGATGCCAAATTCCCATGGAATTCCAAGTCAGAATTTAACCATTGCTGTGAACACTGATTTGTCCCTCGAGCCATCTGAAAACAAAATATTTAAATAATAATTAGGGAAATGGAGGTTACCCCACAAAACTCATCTCTAACCTCTGTTTATCATGTAAGAAGTCACATGAATCTTAACATGGAGAAACAGTGCTGGTTCAAGTACTTAACTCTTTCAAATAAATGAGGGGATTTAAGACTGAAGGAAATTTCACAGATGAGATATCCTTGCTCCAGTGAGAATTATTTTTGTTGTTCATATAGTTTCCTATAATTAGATATTATTTCTTTTTCGAAGACTCACATTTTGCCTCGATCTACCAACTTGTTTGTTTGTTTTATAATCAGATAGAAGAGCCAGGATGAAAATTAAGAAGAGCCAGATGACTCAGGTTTTCAAGATACATTAATGACACCGGTTTGGATATCATCTTCACGTTTTCAAACACAAATGTGCAGTAATACACAAAAAAAAATTTCATTTTAAATACTACTGAAGCTACTAGGGAGATTGTGAGTATGAGATTGTTTCAATGGCCTAGTGTTCCACCTAAAAACAAAAAACAGGGTTTGCTTGAAATCGCCTGGGCCTGAGTAGAGGTGTGTCTCAGCCTGGATTAAGGAAGACTGTGACATCTGATATGCTAATGACACGCCAGCCATAATGGAAGGTGCAGGAGAGAGCAGAGCTCCAAGGCTGGAGTAATTCACGCACACTTAATTTATCTGGAATGTGGCTATGGTCATTACCATGAAATTCTCCAAAGGTGAGCAATTGCCACAAGGAGACTCTTAAAGCATACAGACAATTTCACATTTTGAGGAGGTGGTGAAGGCTACAGAAAAGAACTAAGATTCCTATTTTTTTTTTTTTTTCAAAATAAGAACTCAACTATTTATATTGAGAAAAAATTGAAATGAATGGCAGACTTTTGAGGGGAAAAAAAGGCAAATCTTTTTTTACGGGTTTCATATAACACTAAAAATGGCCCTGTTAATAAAAGCTCATTCTCAGAGACTGAGAAGATTCTTCAAATTTGGAATAACCAACCAAATACGCTCAGATACAGAAATTCTCAGATAAAATATGTACTATACAGCGTCCTTCTGAAAACCATCATTCAGCTTCGTGAATGCTTCTTTCCAGGCTGATGAAGTCACCATTGAATTCACATATTAAATTTAGAATAAATTTTAGATTTCTCACAGGATGAAGATACTAACTACATAATAAAGACTAAATTTTGAAATATTTATTGAGAAAAATTGAATGATTTGTTTTCACACATGTATAAAAATTCCAGTAATAATATTAGGCCGTGTGTGATCCATGTGACCTGTGTAAGATGTGGCGTCTGCAATGTGGCCCAGATGCAGGACCGAAATCTTAAAGTACTTTCTATGACAATCCAGGAAGACGTATGCTTTTGAAGAAACACGAATTTGTAAAGCAGTCAAAAAAAATGAGTATTTTAGCCCCCACAAAATGTTTTAAGTAATATCATAACTCAGTTGTGAGCATTCGAAAAGAACAAGCCCCACAAAGGTCAGAATTAAAATTTCAGCATGACTTTGAGCAAGTTACTCAACTTTCCTAAGCTTCATTTTTGCTGCAAAATGGAACTTATAATATCTGCTTTATGGGATAGGGGAGAATCAAATAACCCGTGTTTACAAGGTACTCAGGCAGACTTTGGGCATTCAATAGCACGTAAGCCCTCAGTAAAGAACACTGGTAATTATAATAATACAATATCTTACTACTGTTTAACTTAAGATAGCTTACAAATATACCGTATATACTCGAGTATAAGTCTAGTTTTTTCGGCACAAATTTTGTGCCGAGTTTAGGTTTTTTGGCACAAATTTTGTGCCGAAAAATCTCGGCTTATACTCGAGTATATACGTTATGTGAAATACGACAAGATGAAATAAACACGCAAGAGAATCAGTGCAAAGAAAAAAGAAGAGTGGGAAAAATACCATAAGGCCAGCAAAGAGAGAAATACACAAAATATACACCACACATTCTCACGTGTACTCACCGAACAAGTATTTACTGAATTCCTACTGTGTGTTCATTTCTGTGCTGTGGACACTGTGGAGAACAAAGCTTTCAATCCTCAATGTGTGGAACATAATGATTCTACATATTCAGCAAAGGTGAAGGACATGTGAACTATTATCACATAGGGACATTTTTACCCCTTTCTGGTATTTATCTTCAAGCCACAGATATGGCAATATAAATTCTTGAGCCAGATTTTTTTCTTGGATACTTTAATAAATCTGCAATGCTATAAAAAAAAATTTTGAACATGGTGGTCCCTGTACCAAATGACCAGGATAGCACACAAGCACACCTGTACACACATACACACACGTGCAGACGGTTCATGTGAAAAAATGTGGACTGCTTCGCACTGTCTCCCTGTGTGCTGTGGCCCACAGCCGATAGACCCACAGAGCCAGGGCTGCACATCTGGCAACTGTCTCTCCTGCCCCTGGGGCCACTCCTCCCAGGCATCCCTTACAGCTGTCATTTCTACACACTCCAGGAAATGCTCAAAGAGATTGCTGGGGTGGAAGAAGATAAGTTTGAACCTTTTACTTACATTTTGTAATGGTAATGCTTTGCTAATATTTAGTGTAAGGGCTGATGCCAGTGCCCTCTCTCGGCCTGTGCGCCACAGAAGTGTGGCTTGGTGCCCACAGTAACTGAGAGAGAAGCCCTGACAGGGAGGCTGGCGGTGGGCCCCGCCCTCCTCCGCCTCCCGCATCCACGTACAGCATTTGGGGAAATTCCCAAGTTTACTTATGCCAGACGGAAGTTTTTAAAAGTTATGTCATTTGGTTTTTAATTGATCCAAGTAACAAACTAGACAAGTGAATTTAAAAGATGCATTAAAGGTAACACAAGTGATGGAAGTACAAGTGGATTTTTTTTTTTTTTAAGGCTCAGCTGAGACTTCTCCTGTCCCCAGTACAAGTTGGAGTCACCTGAGTACAAATAATGACGATATAAATCAGATCTGGCAAAAAGAAAACCAGCCAAATCAGACATTGTCTAAAACTTTAATCACTTCACCTGAAGTGTGTTATGTACCTTAAGATACTACTTAAAAGGCAAAAGATTTATACGATTTGAAGAGAAGTCAAAGTATTAAGGTACTATTTAATGATAGAGTTCAGTCACCACAGTTAGCAAAATATTTAAAATGTAAGTAGCGAGAACATGACGTCCAAGCTGTTATTCTGTTCCCAATAATTTTAAAAGTCATATATCAGTCAGAGTTTTATGAAGTTTTTCTAAAACTTAATGTTCTCAAGTCACTTTGGAGGTTCCTTGCATAATAATGAGAAGGCAAAAAAAAAAAAAAAATCTTTTGCACAGACCAACATGGCTGGCTAAGATTACAGATAACAGAATAATGGAAATTCAGACCTCACCTCACTCAGAGCTGTTATCACAAAGAAGTGAAAGCCAGAAGCCCACACATTTATTCAGGATTCCCCTGGAGTACTTACTCTAAAAAAAAAAAAAAAAAAAAAAAAAAAAAGCACCTTTGTATTTAAAAATACTCATCAAGTATTGTCATGAGATGGAAGTACTCACGAAAAGTTTTGGTGCTGAAGAAGTTTCCTGATTGTCACTTGCTTAAGCAAATTACTTAGTTAAATTACTCAGTTAAAAAAATGGAATGATTTTAGAAGTTTCCCAACTTAAGAATAAGTTGCATGTTTTTCTTTTACTACAACACAAATGATCCAAATCTGCCCTATTTTCTGTGATGACTACTAGCTCTCAGTTGCACAAATGTCACCTAGAAAATCTGTACCTATGGGTCATTATAAAAGTTGTTGGGTTTGGGGGGGTTTTTTTGCAGTTTTTGGCCAGGACTGGGTTTGAACCCGCCACCTCCGGCGAATGGTGCCAGCGCCCTACGCCTTTGAGCCACAAGCACCGCCCTTCAAAAGTTTTGAGATGCACAAAAATCAAGAAATTTAAAATCTGTGTGGAGAGAAACAAATGAAACCCTCCCAGCAACACCAATCAGGTGAGCAAGTTGAAATTTGCATGAGTGAATCAGAAAGGACACTCTCAACTAAGTTTCTTGGAAGTGAAATAATGGACCATAACACAGTCTGTCCCAAAACTTTTGTAATGACCTGCATAGAACTATATCTCTCTATTTAAATTTCATCTATCCCATCAAAGCAAAGGTGATAATCTAATAATAGCTAAAAAGTGACATTCTTTTAGTGGGTAATACAAGCTATGAATTTCAATTATTTTAAAACCGAAGTTTAAAAATACTTTCATTGTTACATGACTTCTAGAAAGAAAAACTGTGTGTCACTATAAAAATTCAGATCTGTGCCCTCAAGCCTAAAAAAGAACTTTCTAATTGTTTTGGAATCTTTCAAATGAAGAATGTCACTGTCTTTTAAAAATATTTGTTAAAAATATATAAATCTAGCATTTTGTGATTAATCAAAAATAAAACTAAATAACTTCAGATTATTTAAAAACTTACCAGCAAAATTCCAATTAAAATGTTGCATGATTGACACATGGAATTTAAAAACAAGCATCATATCACAGTTTAGGAAGTACAGCCCATAAATGAATGTCTATCCTTTGAATTTATGCACATTTGACAGTTATTTTTTTTCAGCTATGAAGCCCTTTAAAATCAAGTATCAAAATAAACTGAACTATGAGACAGACCTCCAAATCAGTATTTCATAAGATGAGTATCATATATTTTTAAAATAATGGAACATGTTTGATCACATTGCTCTTATTAAGACTTTAACTAACAAGTATTAACTAACAAGAGTAAACTATATTAATGATATTCCAGTGAGACAAAGAAATGTGCATAGTAATAAAATGAAATAGGGTTCTAATATTGAGAAAATAATATTTCTTTTTAAGGTCATCCTAAAGTGTTTGCCTTCCATTCTTATGTATATTTGACAATATTTACACGACAGAAAGTATGGGTGTAATAGACTAGATTAGATTAGATGTATGATTTATACAGAATGTGTTAGGGTGAGGACACAAACATTTACTAATGGGGGTTTCAGGTAAAAAAAGGGAGTGTTAGATAGCGTTGCTCCAGATGACTGTTTTTTAAGATGTGGTCCATGAACTACCTGCCTCTGGATTACCGAGGATACTTGCTAGAACAATGAAAATTCTTGAATTTAACCTCAGAACTACTCATTTAGAATCTCTCGAAGTGTGGCCCGGGGTTTTGCAATTTTTACAGGCACTTTTGCTGATTCTTGAACATGCTACAGTTTGCAAACCAGAGCATCTAGTCCAGCGGTTCTCAACCTGTGGGTTGCGACCCCTTTGGGGGTCAAACAACCCTTTCACAGGGGTTGCCTAAATACATCCTGCATATCAGAAATTTACATTACGATTTAACAGTAACAAAATTACATTTATGAAGTAGCAACAAAAATAATTTTATGTTGAGGGGGTCACCACAACATGAGGAACTGTATTAAAGGGTCGCGGCATTAGGAAGGTTAAAAGAATCATGGTTGAATCCCCAGCCATCGTACTTACTTCCTACCCTAGATTGGCTACCAAGGACCCTTTTCCTGGTTGACCATGACAACCCCATTAGCCCATTCTCAGACTTAGCAAGAATGATAGTTGGGGAGAGAGAGAGGGGCCGTATGGCCAGGAAAATAGAAAACATCACACTTTCCTGTCTGTTATAAGAAAGAATTGAGTTTATTCGGAAATTTTTTTACTCTTCTTACACTTTACATTTCTATAGCTCATAACTTAGCAATCTTGACTTTTTTAACCACACAATGCCCAATGGGATAGTCAGGAGATGGGACTGTGAAACTCTAGATATAAAACTAAACAAATAACAATACAGTAAAGAAAAGTACATATTGAAGTAAGTATTTTAAAAATAAGTACTAATCTACTCCAAGTAAAATTACACAGAAAAAGGTATTTTTTTACATCAAAATTCCTAAAAGCTTGTAAATATTTGCTTTTACCCATTTTAAGGATAAATAGAACTTTGCTTCAATAGTACAAAACCAAGCATAGCAATTCTGGTACTTCCTGAGCCCCTCCCTGGCCTTACAACCACAAAGTCATGTGCTTGTTGGATCTTACCTTACAATTTGAAGGACCATCTCAGTTTTCCTCGGCAAGCGAAAGCTTTCTACATTTTCTTGGTCCTGTTTTGTGTCATCTGCCTGTCAAGAAAGCAGTTGCTTGTTTGATTGTTAATTGCCCTAGTTTTTTATTATAGAATGCATTTGAATTTTGGTAAGTAACATGTTCTTCTTTGTAATTAGATATACTAGTTAAAATATCTTTCAATTCCCCGTGCCATTTCCCTTTAATCAGCACATCAGCCAGGCTTTAAGATGATGTTGGAAGCATATCTGTATTTTTACCACAGCAGGACTGCTCAAAGAAAATTGTGAAGCAAATATATTTTGTGATTGAAGTGCAACTCAAAGGTAGGAGTGCTTTTATTTTGCAGGGCTGAAATGGTAAGCTAAATGAAAGTAAAATGTGGCTATTTCAATCAGTTGCGTCACCACGATCCAAACACTGTGAGTTGTAAGACCTCTATGGCTGGAGTTATTTAGTGAGCATGTCTGCAGTCCTGTTAGAGGAATTACCAGTCAGCATCCTCCAGAACCTGCTCTCTAAGGCAGACAAGGAAGGTGGTAACTCGGGCAGGAATTGATGCAAGGGTTGAGAGGCAGAATGTCTTCTTCTCTGAGAAACCTCAGTGTTTGCTTTTAGCGTGTTCAGCTGATTGGATGAGGTCCACCCATGTTATCAAGGGAGATAGCCTTTACTTAAAGTCAACTGATTGTAGATGTTAACAACACCTAGAACTTACCTTCACGCCAATGCCTAAAGTTTGATTAAAGTAGTTGATGCTGTAATGTAGCCAAGTCGGTGCCAAAAACTGAGCACCAGGGAAAACAAGAACATGTTAAACACTTTCTCATTAAATCCTCTTCAAGAGAAGTTTTATTAGCCCCATTCTACAGAAAAGTATGTACATTGTGAATTAGAGAGGCTCAGTGATTTGCCCGAGACTGACCGGGAAATAAGGTCAGCCAAACCTCTGCAAACCTACAACTCGGGCAGTTTCTATGGAGCACAGCACATCCTGTGAGTCCCCATCCTCTCCTCCTCATATGGGAAACCATGCAGAAACAGGGTCAGATCATCCCATGTCCTGGGTTTATCTCCTGGTGAGCCAGCCTCAATTTTCCTTTCTTTCCTTTGAAACCAAAGCATTTATGACCAATCCATCAACCCCAGACAAACCAGAAGATGGGACCAGTTGGGTATAAACAGTGAATAAAAGAAGTCTGGAGTCACACCCTTGAAGTTCAAAGCCAAGTTTTCTCATTTACCATTTGCATATTCTTCGGCAAGTAACATAGTCTTTCTAAAATTAAAAATAATAACAATAATAATGTTAAGCACCAGATGCTGGAGCACAGATTACCTGGGTTTGAATCTCAGCTTGCCTCCTAACAGCCAAAGCAACTCTGGACAATTCCTCATCTCTTTGTGCCTCAGTTTTTACATCTATAAAATGAAGACAGGGATACCAACCGCATTAGGGTGGGGGATAAATGAGACAATTCGGGTACAGTGCGTAGAGCTGAGTACTGCTTCTAACAGTACCCGGTTATCATTAGCTATGACTCTAACACTGCATTTTTTATCTATAAGGTGAGGAGAAAGCTCAGTGGTTAGGGTGCCAGCCATACACCAGAGCTGGTGGATTCAAACCCACCCCAGGCCTGCCAAATAACAATGACAACTACAACACAAAAAATAGCCGCTGTTGTGGGCAGGTGCCGTAGTCCCAGCTACTTGGGAGGCTGAGGCAAGAGAATCACTTAAGCCCTAGAGTTGGAGGTTGCTCTGAGCTGTGACACCACAGAACTCTATTGAGGGTGACATAGTGAGACTCTGTCCCAAAATAAATAAATAAATGAGGTGAGGAGGAAAATAGGACATCACAGAGTTACTGTGGGAGTTAAATATGATGATGAGAGTGAATGCTTTGCTTAGTGCGTGGCACACTGGGAGATGTCCAGTGAATGTTAGCTGGCCACTCAGAGCCAAGTGCCTAAGAGTGGGGTCTGTCCCCTAATTCTTCACCAGTGTTTCCCACACCTAGCATGTGGTGGCAGTTTAAATATTGAGAAAGGGACTCGGTATTACCTATAACCCTAGGCCATGCCTCGCAGAATGGTGCACTGAGAACGCCATGCTCACTGAAAAGAAAAAGAGCTGGAAGCTGTGGCTGTGAACACACGCAC
Source organism: Loris lydekkerianus (assembly GCA_963574355.1). Taxonomy (NCBI): domain Eukaryota; kingdom Metazoa; phylum Chordata; class Mammalia; order Primates; family Lorisidae; genus Loris; species Loris lydekkerianus. The sequence goes on along the minus strand of CAUYPK010031798.1, from coordinate 14,984 downwards.
AGAGCTTTAGAGCTGCACACCTCTGTGGATGTGAGCACACGCACAGAGCTTCACGACTGTACACTTCCTACATTTGAAACAATGCAAATATGGGTGGTGCCTGTAGCTCAAGCAGCTAAGGCACCAGCCACATATACCATAGCTGAGAGGTTCGAATCCAGCCCGGTTTGAATACAGCTAAAAAATAGCTGGATCTTGTGGCAGGCGCCTATCATCCCAGCTACTTGGGAGGCTGAAGCAAGAGAATTGCTTAAGCCCAGGAGTTGGAGGTTGCTATGAGCTGTGATGCCACAGCACTCTACCCAGGGTGGCAGCTTGAGGCTCTGCCTCAAATAAATAAATAAATAAATAAAACAATGGCGATAAACCACTATTTTACTTCTAATACACATTTTTGAACATACACATTTCTCTCCTCTGCAGACAGAGCGCCCAGAGAGTGGTGCCCCAGGATGGGTCGGCTCTCTCAGCATACAGCTCAGGGGACACATCTAGACTGCACCTGTGTCTGCAGGGTCCACCCACTACTCACGGCTTTTAACAGAGGAACATTTACAATTGATTTGACTAAAATAATGCCAATATTGAACTCCAACTAAGTAAAACATTGAACTCCAACTAAGTAAAACATTACCGGCCCCTCGCCCAAAGAAAATTCCACTCTTCTCATTAGTAGACCTGCATTATAAAAACTGTACACAGTGATTACTGTTATTATTATATTTCTAATTTTGTCAATATAAATATATAGAAAAAAATTTGTTCTCTTTTGGTACGTAACATCTACATAATATTCTCAGTTTTGCCTGGTGGCCTGAAAAAACAAAAATGATTACTCTCCGGACCTTTGCAGAAAAAAAAAATTGCTACTCCTTAACTTAAAAGTATCTGTCTCTAGTTTGTGACTTTTCATTTCCAAGAGCTGGAGACTCTGAGTTAACTACAAACTCTTCACTGATTAACACATTGGCTTTGCAAAGGGGGACTATGTTGTGTCTCAGAACACTTTGGAAACCACAGAAGAAAACAAGTTCTAACCCTTAAACAAAGAAAATGTTATCCACTTAATTCCTGTTCCACACACTTAGCCATGAAATGTATTTATAAAGCCGCATGATCAGAAACAGGGAAACAGGATCATCTTGCTGACTAAATAGACCCATTCTTTGGGAGGAAGTTGTCTCACATCACATGATTAAAAGTTTTCTTCTAGGAACCTCTGCTAAGGTTCTGGAGGCTATAATCATCTAATTTATTACCCATATTTGTTTAAAATGCCACCTTTCTCCAAAGCCCTTAAAAGTATATATATTCTACGTTAGTTCCGCACAAATTTTGGACTAAAGTCGCTTGATATCTCATAAATGATGAAACCTTGTAACTTCAACTAGATTAAAACATTAAAATTCTACTCAAGAAAATGGGAGCTGATTTCTTAATTGGGAGGACAGCTTTTGCCCAATAGCAGAGAAGTCAAGACGCTGAATTTAGGAGGGCTGAAGGGAAAAAGTTACCGAGACAATGCCCTTTACCAGCATCTGTAGGATTCAAACAAGGTTCCCTCTGGAAATTCAAAACTGAGGACCTGGGTCAAACGAAACAAAATGAAAAAAGAGAAAAAAGAGCACCACCAAAATGAGCTAGAAATTTTCAGTAGCCTTCAGAGAAAAAGTACAGACGTGTGTGTATTATATATAATAATACTGCTTCTCTGCCTTTTGAATAAGATAAAGTATAGTATATAAACAAAATATCTTTAAAAATGTTAGACTATGAAAGAAACAGGGAAGCAGAAATGCAGAAAGACAAACGCAGGACCTTACAGACTTTGCTTGTGTTTTATCTCAAGAAACACAGTAGAAAATGGGGTTAGTTAGTTGCCCGTTGTGACACCCCATGCTGTCAGAGCCATAGAGAATCAGAGAACACCATAGACACTGCCCTCCCAAAATAGAAGCTCTTCACTGATAGAAGACATAGGTCATGACCCCCTGGTTTTGGCCTCCTTATGTATCCCCCTTTTCTAAAATTACCCTCTGTTGTCTGCCTGCAGGGCCCACGCAAGGAAAGGACACAAAGAGGTTTTGACAATTCTTTAAAAGTAGAAAAACGAAAGAAGCAATGCTTTTGCCTGTTTTTTCTTCTTTTCACCCATTTGGCTAGGGAACATCAGATTCCATACAGAGCAAGTCATAAGTCAGTTACTAATACCTCCAAGTATTAAAACTGTGTTAGGAATTTAGGATATCTCAAACATCCCAGCATAGAACAGCTCTTCAAAAAGGCAAATATACATAATTCCTCTCTCACAAATTTAAAATACACACAGGAACTATCAAAACACATCCTGTGATGCTTTTTTTGAAATGTTATTAATTGGCACTTGTAATAAAAGAGTCCGTCTGATTCCATCACTTTTATAACAGATTTTACTAAAGAATGGAAAAAAGTGAAAGAGAAGCCACAGATCCATGAATGTTAAAGATGAAATTGACCTTGAGACCCAATTAGCCTATTACTCAGCCACTCCTGCTGCCTCCACACTTACCCCACTCCTCCACAACCCAAAGAATAGCTTTAATTTTAGGCCTCAAAATATAAAATACCACAAACTTCCAAAACAAGGAATTACCTCTTAAAGAAAAATTAACTTGCAAATTTTGACCTCCACATGTGAATAGCCACTTCCTGCACTTTTAATTGTGCACTTACAGTTACTTGGGCTGGTCCTGCTACACCTTCCTAAGGAAGCCCTCTGTCCATCCTCATCCCCTCCATCCCCACTCTTCCTGGGAAGGCTCAGATCCCCCACTGCACCCCCACACACAAATGTACCATAGGAGTCATTGGAGTCCACAGATCTTATGCCCAGTGGTGGAACCTGCACACTCCTTTGCTGAGCCTTTCCCTGACTACCCACCTGTACCCCAAATTTCTTATATAGACCAAAAATGCAAGGGGGAAAGCACTAAAATTAAATGGCATGCATTTATAAGCTTACAAATATAGTAGAACCCCTGTAAATTGACCACCCAAGGGACTGTAACAAAATGGTCAACATCCTGGAATGGCCAACATGAAGAACAAAGCCTGCTGTACTGAGACTTATGTGTGGCGCATGTCCAGTCGATAAAAATTAGGTCAATTCAAGGAGGTGGTCAGGTTAGGGAGGTGCTCAACTTTGGAGGTCCTACTATATACAAATACATAATATACACACATTGCAAATACGCATATACACGTAGGTGTACCTGCATACTTCTATGTGTGTTGTTTGCACATGAATTTATACATATGGATATACATATGCATAGGGAAGGGAAATATTTGACACACAAGACATAGCTGGTGCCCAACCTAGACTCGCGTCACCAAACTGGTGCGCCCATCCCCTAGTGGAAGCAAGTGCTAATAGCTCAAACCTGAAACCTTCTCCTGAGAATTATCCAACGTCTTGTAAAAAAGCCCTGCCCTCTCTGCCCAAGCTGGGGTAACTCTTAGTATCTTCCATGCTCCAGAGTTTCAGGTGGGACCAGTCTGAGCCTGGACATGAGCTAACGTCACATTTTTTCTGGCTTCTGTCTCACGCTGCTACTCTCTCTCCCTTGCAGTTTTCACCTGAGAACATAGCCTCAATTAATAATCAATTGCTCAACCATTCCTGTTTGAGCCCCAGCATATAGAGAACTCAATCCAAGGCAGGCAGCAACAGAGGGAAAAACAAATATAAAAACAGAAGGAAGGATTTAAGATTTCAAACATACCAAGTTGCCTGTTACACTGGGAGTGTGTTAAAGAACATTTCAGCTAGAGAAGAATCACACAGTGAAATGTATTCCTGAAGTTTTTTCCAAGACCAAAATGGACCCGGGCTAGAATTATGGAGGGAAGACAAGCACCATATTGGAGAGATGGGTGGTGCCATAGCATGCGTGATTTCAAAAACCAGAAATCTGTCCAAGATCGCTCCAGTTAGTGGGAAGGGGCTGGTGGGAGTGAAAATACAGATTTTTATGGAATTCATGGAAAATCCATGAAGAAAAGAATTCGTGGAAAAACTACCAGCCTCAAGAAGAGCTCTGGGAACCCAGCAGGAATTTGTGGCTTTTTCCTTTCACATGCCACCAAAATCTTTTCTTTTCACCTCAAATAATCCCTAGACTGAGGTGTTTGAAGTCACAGGAAGACTCTCAGATAGAATTCAGGTCACAGCAGGTTGTGAGACTTCCTGAAACCCTACACAAAAACTAACAGGGCAAAGAGTGAACAAAACCAAATGCCCATGGACAATACACACACTAAAACTGAGCGACAAGAATGGAGAGATAAACAAATGGGTGTCCACCTGTAACTGATGATTACTCAGCTGTAAACAGGAAAGCTGTACAAACATATGCCACGAAGTGGAGACTCCCTAAAAACATTACACTCACTGAGGAAAGCCAGCACAGAAGGTCACAGACTGCAGGACTTCATTTACAGGAAATGTCTGAAATAGGTGACTCTGTAGCTTCAGAAGGCCAGTTCTGCTGGTTACCAGAGGCTGAGGTCAAATGGGAGTAGGAGGTACCTAGTGGGGAATTTTCTTTTGGCGTGATGAAATCTCCTAGCACTACGTGGGGGTGGCGACTGCACAGCTTTGTGAGTGTACTAAATGACACTGAATTGTGCACTTCAAAGTGGTTAATATTATGTTATGTTCATTTCCCCTCTATTAACAGGAAAACCAAATTTATAAGTAATATTACAAACCCCCAAATGTTAAGTAGTTAAGAGTCCAGATTACCAACAGCTTCCATTCCTGCACACTATGCGTGTTTACGTGGATGAAAGCTAAGGGCTAAGGGCATCTGACGATTCTGACACTGGGAAAACCACAAAGGAGGGGATTAATTTTCATTGGAAAGTATGAAAGGTTCATGGGAAATCAAAGCTGGACAGGCTCATGCCTGCTTCAGCAATCAGCACAAGTAGGAGATTGCCACCCCAGGAGCTCTGACGAAACTGGGGCAGGACAGCCCTGTGGATGCTCAGAACCAGTCCAACAGGCTTGCTTGGGACAGAGCCCCACACCAAAGAGAAACTGCTGGGATATTAGAAATTAGACAGAGCAGAAGGGAAAATGCAAATGAAGAAAATAAAGGGTTCAGATGAATGTATTAGAGAGAGGGACAACAGCCCGGAAATCTCAGAAACCAAGTTGCTACTTTGGTTAGCAGATGTGAAAATAATGGAGAGGGAATTTTGTAAAGTTGAAAGGCTCTCTGAATCCAACTTTTCTTTAAAATGTTAGGAAAATATTTATACAAAACTGAGTAATTAAAAGGCAGTGAGATCAAATCCCATACTAACGTGCCACAAGAAAAAAGAAAAGAAACACCAGAACATCAGTGGGACAGAAAGTTGTGCTTGAAAAGCAGACAGGAAACAAAAGAACAGAATAAATCAGCGTCAGGAAAATTCTAAAGCTGTGTGGTAGGATTTAATAAATAACTAAAAGGAAAGTGAAAAAAATCATTCAAAAAATGAAGACCAAACTAGATAAACTCAACAGCAAATGCAACAAATAATGCTTTAAGAGAAATTGAAGGCAAAAAAGAAAATTTTTTAAAGTTAGAGAAATGAAGTAAGAGATGAAAAAAGGTTTGAAAGAATATGGCAAGTATTGAAGACAGTCCCCCCCAAATCCAACTGACAGATAAGAAAACTCTTTGGAGAAGAAAACCTAAACAAGTGAATGAACAAAGACTCTAAAAACTGTAATTCTAGAAAGTTTTCCTGAAATAAAAACTCTGCATAATACTCAGGAGCATGAGAATATTGTACCAGAACAGCCAGCACTAAAACATATCCAGGAAAATCACAGGGCATTTATGAAAAAGAAGAAATTTGAGGGGCCTCTACACAAAACAGCATGACACTGACTTAGAATGAAAGTAAGATTGTCTTCAGAGTTTTTAATGGCAACATTTATAGGAGAAGAAAGTATTTAATGTTCAAAAAAAAAAAGAGTAAGCTAAGAATTCTATACTCTACAAAGCTTATTTTCAAGTCTAAAAGTCACAGAGACACTGTTATCAATAACTGAGGAAGAATTGTTGCCATGAGCCTTCCCTAAGCACTCTGCCAAAAACAAGCTTGAGACAACCAAAAGGACGAGAGAGACATGAGCATCAGGACAACTGGTGAGCATGCAACATGTAGTAACTCCCAGAACACAGATTAAATGAGAACCTCGAGCAGTAACATGTAACAGCTCTATGTTCTGACAATGAAAATAAAGTGCAACTCTGGGAACCCAGTGCAAATAAAGTGGGGAGGGCACACACTAAGTCATAACAGCAAGAACTGTTTCCAGTAGCCAGAATTGGTGGGGGTGCAGTAACAATAGTATTGTTCTTCTGAGCTCTTTGTATAAGTAATGTGAAGTAAAGCAAGTGAGTGTTTATGGGATTTAATTCTATCATTCCCTGTGTCCTTATAAATAGGATTCTTAGTGAAAAAGAAAGGAAACAAAGATTTAATATAAGTTAAAAAATCTCCATTTCTAAATTTGAATTGGAAATTTCGCTATGAATTCACAAAGTTATTTTTATGTATGTGCAGGAGACATCCGAAAAGAAACACCTTGGTAATAAGGGAATGGAGCAGGGATTGGTCTCTCGTTAAACAGCAGGAGAGCACGTAGCACATAAAAGCACAAGAGAGCATACATCATTGCTTGGTAGTCTCCACACCTGTGATGTAAATAGCCACAGGATCACTTCTGTAAAGAGGCACGGGAGAAGCTAGTTGGAGGATTTGAGACTCCTCCTAAGACTGACTGCTGCACCCTTTTGGCGCTCCGGCGCCTCTGACCTGACTGAGACAACGGGCTCCTCCTGATGGGGAGCCTTCACTGACTGAGACAACAGGCTCCCCAACACTTATGGGGAGCCATACCCTGAGGGAAATGCACAGCGGTCTGCGTCCTGGCAGTTTCATAGGCCTGGGCCGGTGACCTAGCCTCCTAGCTCCAACATATATGCATGCATGTATATATGTGCTTGTATATATCACTACAGATAGTATCGTTAAAATATACACAAATGTATTTACTGCATATATTTGTATATGTGAATACATCTGCATCCATATACCTTTTTAAAATACGTGCACATATATATTTCAAATATTTATTTTATATATGTATATGGGTGTACATTTATTATGTCTTAAAAATGTGTGCATATATATTTAGTTTATATACTATTTATATTTTCTCTCCTTTAGTTCTGGTCACTTAAAAGGCCTAGAAACATTGACCCAACCCAAATTATGGTCTTAAACTACCATTTTACACTATAAGAGACCAGGACTTCTTGGAAAAGTTTGCTTATTCTCAGCCGGAGGCAAGAAATATATGAAATAAATCTTGAAGCTCTTGGCATATCAGAGAGTGAGGTGCTATCAGAGACTATTAGGTCCACAGCAAAAAGATTCAGGAACCCTTCTGAAGATCCTCCTGCTCACAAACACAGGCCAACTCGAACTCCAATAAAGAATTGAAATGAATTAAAATCTACCACAGATTTCTAAATCATGAGGTTATAGTATTTAAAAATCATATTAATAACTGATCATTTAAGGAGGACAGGAATCCAATTCATTGTTTCAAAATATTGAGTAAATAAAAGGGAAGAACCACAGATTTATCTTGTGTTTTCCATGTAAATTATACCGCTAGATATAGTACAAGATCTCTTTACAAAATTATCTCAGCTAATAAATGAAAACAAAATAATGAAATTAGAATAACAAATTAGTGCAAGTAGGGATTGATATCAATAGCTCCTAACATTTTAAAAAAGCAAAATATATGGTCCACCTTATACATGAAACATCATCACCTATGGTCTTTTCAAAAAATGGAACTTGAATTTGATCCATTCCCTGCCTTCAGGTGCTAATTTGCAGGAAAGGAGGAGGACAGAGAAGTATGCTGAATTGCACTGCACCAAGATTTTGCAATCAACAAAATCCAGATTAGAGGAAACTCTGCAGACCAAAAAGCTTGGGTTCTTCAAAAGAGAAATTGTGAGGAAAGGAATGGGTTTAAGGGGTATCCCAGAAACAGACTGTGAAACAGAGATTTATGCATGGAAACTTTATTGAGGAATGAACTATGGAACAACATCTGTAAGAAAGTGAGGGAACCAAGATTGGGTAGAGGGAAGTTGAACAAAGACACAGCCCTTGAGCTGGGGGGCCCCTCACAGTAATTTAAATTGACAGAGGAAAAACTCTTCTGGACATTTGCCTTGGCAAAGAATTTATGACCAAGGCATCAAAAGCAAATGCAACAAAAATAAAAATAGACAAATGAGACTTAATTAAACTAAAAAGTTTCTGCACAGCAAAGAAATAATCAAAGGCATAAATAGACAATGTACAGAATTGGAGGAAATATTTGCAAACTATGTAGTCAATGAAGGACCAATATCCAGAATCTATAAGGGGCTCAAACTCAGCATGCAAAAAAAAAAAAAAAAAGAAAGAAAAAAAACATTGAAAAGGGGACAAATGACATGAAAAGGTGTTTTCTTTTTAAGGAAGATATACAGATGGCTGACAAACATGAAAAAAAAATGTTCATCATCACTAATCATCAGAGAAATGCAAATTCAAAGTATAGCAAGATACTATCTTACTCCCATTAGAATGATCATTATTAAAAAGTGAAAAAAAAACAATAGATGCTGGCACAAATGCAGTGAAAAGGGAACGCTGTTGGTGGGAATATAAATTAGGATGACCTCTATGGAGATGGGTATGGAGAAGAACTAAAGAACTAAAAGCAGATCTACCATTCAATCCTGCAATCTCACTACTGGGTAGCTACACAAAGGAAAAGAAGCCATTACATCAAAAACATATCTGCATTTATATGTTTACCACATCGCAACTCACAATCACAAAGATGTGAAATTAACCTAAGTGCCCATTAAATGATTAGTGTATAAAGAAAATGTGATGTGTGTTTGTGTGTGTGCATACCACACACAAAGTGAGCACTACTAAGCCATAAGAAAGAATGAAATAAAGTCGTTTGCAGCAACTTGGATGGACCTAGAAGCCTTTTTCCTAAGGGCAGTAACTCAGGAACAGAAAAAAAAATGCTGCCTATTCTCACTCACAAGTGGGAACTAGACTATGGCCTCACAAGGACACCCAGAGTGGTGTAATGAACACTCATCGGAGACTCAAAAGGGGGGAGGGAGATGAAAAATTACCTATGGAGTATAATGCACACTACCCAGGTGATGGGCACACTAAGAGCCCAGACTTTACCACTATACAACATACACACGTAACAATGGAATTCAACTTGCATCTGCTGAGTCTATAGATTTTTTTTTTTATTTCAGTTTAAAATGGAAAAAAAAAATTGACAGAGGCAACCAAGCTGAGTCAGGCTGTCTGACTCTGTGAGGCTGTCCCCAGGAAATGGGTATAAATGGCCTAGACTGAAGCCCCACAGTTGTCACCATCATTCCTCAGCATGGCCACTCACTTCATCAAACCAACAAGAGGAGCCTCTGGTAAGATTACTTTATATAATGTAATGTAATCATGGAAGTGATTTTTCTGTCACCTTTGCTAATATTCCTTTGGTTAGTAGTATCTCATAAATCCTGCCTGTGCTCAAAGGATTATCCAGAGGTGCGAACACCAGAAGACAGGATGTGGGGCCACCCTAAGAGTGTTTCCGTAGTCTCCAAACAGATGCTTATGAGCACCACAGTCCTGAGTGGGGACCTGGGGGGCCTCCCACAACATCCACTACAAACAGCCACCAACCTGTGGACTGGGAGATATGTCCAGGTCAAAGAAACACCTAAATTTTGTTGCTTTTGTTTGTTTGTTTTAATGGGAAAGACTAACCCATAGTGTCTAGGGATAGACAGCTTAGTGATAAAATAAGAAAAAAGCTCAAAGAAGTGATGATTACAAAAAGCTATTTCATACCACCCAGGTAGCAGTTATGGAAAAAAACTGTGTCACACCTTCACTGGCACCGTGGAGATCACAGCAGGTTACATCAGTGAGGGTGTTTTTTGACTATAAATAATAGAAGCAAACCCAAACTGGCTTAAGCAAAGAAGTAACTTTAATCTACCACATCACGAAAAATCTGAAGCAAAAGCAAACTTGAGTGTTGTTTAATCCAAAAGACCCACAGTGACGAGAGGAACCTAGTTCTTTGCTCTCTTCTTTCCTGCCCACATCAGAGCCTAACAAAGTTGGATCAAAATGGCTGAATTAGCACCACACACCACATCGTGAAACAATGGCAGAAAGAAGAAGAAGAAAGAAGTCTCTTTTCAGCATTTCTTTGGAGGGGGGGAGGCAAAACTTTTTCCAGAAAGAGTCTGTAGACTCCTTCTCATTGAGTCACATGCCTGTTTTTAAACAAATTGCCATTTAGGGAAAGGTGGTTTCTCTTAGATGAATTGCACTCATCCATGGGGTGGGGGAAGGGGGCTCAACCCCCTCCCCATGAGACACACAGGGTTGACTAAATACTTAGATAATGTCGAGTTCTATTAGGAAGGATGAAGGAGGGAATGGATCAACAATGAAACCAACATTGCAATCAGAACCATACACCTCAAAAGTGTCAATTATTACTACAGAACTCTTTGGTTTTCTTACACACAAAAACTAGAAGTTCAAGAAAAAAAGAAGACAGAAAAGTATAGTGCAGCAAATATGCCAGTGTTCCCCTTTTCTTGTTTGCTTATTCCCAGCAGATTAAGAATATGGTAGTGTGTCAGATACAGCAGACATTAAAAATAAATCAAATGGTTTACTAATTCCCTAAGGTGTCTGCCCACACAGTCTTCACTCACACACAACTGGACCAATTGATCCCTTACTCTTACCACTCCTGTCTCCTTCCATAGTTACACTCCTGTCTCAGGCCCTAGAAGTCAGGGAGAATTCAAAAACCTTAACAGAGAAGCCCAAGTTTTGGCAGCCTTGGCATTCATCAGGTATCCTGATGAATGGCATCCTGAACCCACACCAGGGCCAAATCAAAGCCCAGCATGGTGGCTCATACCTGTGTATTCCTAATACTTTGGGAGGCTAAGGCTGAAGGAATTCTTGAGGTCAGGAGTTCGAGACCAGCCTGAGCAAGAACAAAACTCCAACATGATTTACAAAAAAATAGAAAAATTAGCCAAGCATGGTAACATGAGCTTGTAGTCCCAACTACCTGGGAGGCCAAGGAATCACTTGAAACCAAGAGTTGGAGGTTGCTGTGAACTATTATGACTCCATGACACTCTAGCTAGGGAGACAGAGTGAGTCCCTCTATCAATTTAAAAAAAAAAAAAAATCTAAATTCTCCAATGCTTTATCTTCATTCTCAGAATAAAATCCCTGGTTCTGACTGGCTGACAAGGTCTTGCATGATCTGCACATTTCCAGTGACCTGAGACTCACGTCCCATGATCATCTCCCCTTCTCTCCTTCTCCACTGCTTTGATCCTCCACCACACCAAGCTTTTTTCCCAGTGTTGCCTTCACATTCACTGGCCCCTTTGCCTAGAACCTTCTTTTCCAGGATCCTCACGTACCTAGCTCATTCTTATCATTCAAGTCTGCTCAAGTGTCACCTAACCAAGCACATGGGATCTAATCATCCCTCCTAAAATAGCAGTCCCAGCCCAACCTCTTGCCCAGCTTTCTCACCATGGCAACTTGACCTGGTACTTACTTCTCTTCTGTCTCCTTCGCTAGGACTCAAGTTTCTGTTTTGGATATCTCTGTATCTTCTGTTCCTTGAAGCATGTCTGTCACATAATAAACATGTAATTAATTAGCATTTAGGGCAATGGTGAAAGTTGATCATAAAAGAATAATTGGGGACACATTTCTCACTTGGGTAGATGATGGAAAAGTGCTATGATCTTACACTAGCAAGCTTCAAAGAGAATATCTGGGTGGAGAAAAGATGGCTGACTTAAGCCAGCTTTCCACAGAGGCTCCCGTTCAGAAGGAGAGTTAAAGGACAGAAATTTAGCAAGTAACCTGGCGGATTTGAGCTGCACCAAGAGAGAAGGTTGAAGCACACACATCAACCCTGCTGAGGTGAGCTGCGACCCCAAGGATACAAATAAAAGGTACAAAATCCATCACCAAGCAGATGGTAGTCCCCTTCCCCATAAGAATGGCTTGGAGTGCACCACAAACAAATGAGCAGAGTTCAAAGGTCCTCCCACTACACTCCACAGAAGAGACCCTCTAAAAACTGGACCTACCTCCCCTACTAGGGTGCCACGGTGTTCTCCTGCCAGGCATAAAACTGTATAAAATTGTATACATTCTCTACCTACATTACTGAGCTCCCAGCACTCCCCGCCACTCTCACTCTGAGGTGTGGAGGCCTGTCCCCCAGGAGTCCAGATTCTTGGGTGATTTCTCGAGGGGTGTGGACAGGGCCTAAACTGCAGCTGGCCAGTGCTGACTCTGGGGCACAGGAGTAAGGAGAGGATGGTCGGCTGAAAGGGAACCACACTGGAGCGGCTATGCACCGAGGTGCAAGGCAGCAGCCATCTTTTAGCAACAATAGGGCTCACTCCTGGATATTCTGAAGCCACATCACCTGTCTCCCTGGGCAACCAGAGGAGGCCGGGCATCTACTCAGGTGGCAACCAACAGGAAACAGATCTGGGATGGAAATGCAGGCCCCATGAGTAAAGGGTTTGCCTGAGGCAGTACTGGCCTGGGTGAAGCACAGGGACAAGAAACATACACACAGAGCCAGGAAGTTCCCAGGGCAGGGCTGACCCAGAGGACTGCTTTACTGAGCCTAAGACACACCTGGCCCTCAGGGGATCATCAAAGGAAGACAGGAGGCTAGAACTGACAGGTAACCAAATACAAACCTGCAGAAGCAAAGACAGTATGAGGCACAGGCTCTGGGAACTCAAAACAGCTTCTCTTCTGCAGGGGAATTTAGCAGGGACAGAAACAAATTCACGCAAAGTTGTTCTGTTCTGTTCTGTCAGTAACATCAATCAGGGGCAGGGCTGAAACTGAGTGAACACCCCCCAGCCTCCATCAAGCGCCTGAGGTTTTCAGACCTCACCTCCCCTTGCTAAATAAAGGCAGAGTGCAGCATCCTGCCTGAGAAGAAATAGATTTCCTTGTGATTCAGGCAGGTGCAAACCCCTGGAGTATCTATTCACTACAGGCAACTGGGTCAAAGCCATGCAGGACTATCAGTGACTGGGTGTGACAGAGGTACAAGGTGGGGAAGGAGGCATCAACCTTCCCAGACTGATCTATTTACTGGGTGGGTCCTCCTGATTCCACAGAGCACTGGAGCAAGCCATATCAGAGTAGTCACTAGACCCCTGCAATCCAGTTGCCAGAGACCTTTTAAACTCTCCCACCTGAGACAGGTGCTGACTGAGACAATTAATTTGGACCTTTTGAACTGAGCCAATCATCTGAGGACTATTCAGGTGGTGCCCTGGGTGTGTGGTTGTAGGAAGGTTTGATTTTCCTTTTCCAATTGTTGCCTGTGGGGAGAGGGCTGACTTAATTGCTGGTATTTCTCCACAGCTGAGACTTCAACCCAGAGTAACTGTTTCACTAGGGTCGAACAGACACCAGCTGAAAACAAGACAGAACCACTTAGCCCCACCACACCCAACAGGTCCCCACTTTCTCAGGTCATAGCACTGTACGGGTCTTTGACAAACCTCCTGGGGAAAAATCAAATGGTGTAAAACAATCATGGGGCAGAATCAGCAGAAAAACTCTGGTAACATGAATAAACAGAATAGATCTACCCACCCACCCACCTCCAAGGAAAAATATGCAGGTTTAACTGAAGATCCCATTCATAAACAGCTGGCTGAGATGTCAGAAATCGAATTCAGAATTTGGATTGCAAACAAGATTAATAAAATGGAGGAAAATTTGGAATTAAAAATTCGAGCAGCAATTCAAAAGTCAGAATTAGAAATTTGAGGAGAAATCAAAAGTTGTCTCAAGAATTTAACAAATTTAAAGACAAAACCACCAAAGATTTTGATGTACTGAAATAAGAATTTGCAGCCCTCAAAGTTCTAAAAAATACAGTAGAATCCCTCAGTAACAGAGTGGAACAAGCAGAAGAAAGGATTTCTGACATTGAAGACAAAGCCTTTGAACGCTCCCAAACTCTCAAAGAGGAAGAGAAATAGAGAGCAAAAACGAATCATTGATTCAGAGAGCTCTGGGGTAATTCAAAGAAGGCTAATATCTGCCTCATTGGAATCCCTAAAAGAGATGAAGTGACCTTGCTAGGCACAGAGGCCCTTCTTCATGAAATTATGCAAGAGAATTTTCCAGACATGCCAAGAGATTCTGAAATTCAGATAGCAGACAGTTTAAGAACCCCAGCATGACTCAATCCCAATAAGATATCCCCCAAGAATATTATAATTAACTTCAGTAAAGTTAATATAAAGGAGAAAATTCTGGAAAGCAGCCAGATGTAAGAAATCCATTATGTACAAAGGGAAAAATATTAGAATGACTGCAGATCTCTCTGCTGAAACTTTTCAAGCAAAAAAAGGGTGGTCATCGACTTTTAATCTCCTAAAGCAAAATAACATTCAACCCCGGATCCTGTATCCAGCTAAACTGAGCTTCATTTATGATGGAGAAATTAAATATTTTAATGACATTCATATGTTGAAGAAATTTGCCATAACCAAAGCAGCTCTTCTGGATATTCTCAGACCTATCCTCCATAATGACCAGCCCAATCCTCTACCACAAAACTAAACTCACTCAGAAATGTTTGATCAAATTCCAACATCCATAGTGGTGAAAAGATTAAAAATTGTTCACTGGACTTTCAAAAACTCAATACCCAAAATTTTACCAGACTTATCAATATTCTCCATTAATGTGAATGGCTTAAACTGTCCTCTAAAGAG
>CAUYPK010031795.1:0-34278 GCA_963574355.1 Loris lydekkerianus | reverse complement strand
GAAATGCAAATCAAAACTACCCTGAGATACCATCTAACCCCAGTGAGAATGGCCCACATCACAAAATCTCAAAATTGCAGATGCTGGCATGGATGTGGAGAGAAGGGAACACTTTTACACTGCTGGTGGGACTGCAAACTATTACAACCTTTCTGGAAGGAAGTATAAAGAAACCTCAAAGTACTCAAGCTAAACCTGCCATTTGATCCTGTGATCCCATTACTGGGCATCTACCCAGAAGGAAAAAAATCCTTTTACCATTAGGCCACTTGTACTAGACTGTTTATTGCAGCTCAATTTACAATCGCCCAAATGTGGAAACAGCCTAAATGCCCACCAACCCAGGAATGGATTAACAAGCTGTGGTATATGTATACAATGGAATACTATTCAGCTATTTTAAAAAAATGGAGACTTTACATCCTTCATATTAACCTGGATGGAAGTGGAAGACATTATTCTTAGTAAAGCATCACAAGAATGGAGAAGCATGAATCCTATGTACTCAATTTTGATATGAGGACAATTAACGACAATCAAGGTCATGGGGGGAAGAAAAGCAGAGAAAGGGAAGGGGGAGTGGGGCCTTGGTGTGTGCAAGACATGATTGCAAGAGGGACTTTACCTAACAAATGCAATCAGTGTAACGTGGCTTATTGTACCCTCAATGAATCCCCAACAATAAAAAAAAAAAAAAAAGAAATGTATATATTCCAGCCTATTTCAGGGTGAGAAGCTTAATTAAACATTGACTGTCAAGAATTTTGTCCCAAGCCGAGCATGGGACACCTGTAACAGTTCCCAGCCCTCTCGGAGGCGGGGGCAGATGGATTGCTTGAGCTCAGGAGTTCAAGACCAGCTTAAGCAAGATTGAACTGTCTCTACTAAAAATAGAAAAACTGGCTGGATGTCATGGCAGAGGCTGTAATCCCAGCTACCAAGGAGGCTGAGACAAGAGGACTGCTAAAGCCCAGAGTTTGAGGTTGCTGTGAGCTATGACACTACAGCACTCTGCCCAGGGCACAGAGCAAGACTGTCTCAAAAAAAAAGAAAAAAAAAGTATTTCATCCTGAGATGTGGAGCCACCAAGGCTTTGGAATAAAGATTGATTTAAACAAGTGATTTAGGAAAATTAACCTGGTAGCAACTTGCAAAATTATAAGATAAATCAGACTATTAAAAGAGTAGGTTAGTACTGGTGAGATTTTTCAAAATTCACATATACATTTGTTCTACCCAAGCAAAATCTGAGGTTTGAGCATGTATATTACTGAAAAAGTCCTTAATGCAATTCTGATCCACACAGCTATTTGAGAATCACCTCGTAAGCTATTATTAACTATTGATCAAGTATCCCTAGTATTAGATAATACGAAGAATTAGAAACAAAGAACTTTATAATCTGACATGACTGGGCCACAGTCATAATCTTGATTGTAGCTAACAGCATAAATTTGTCAGTCCTACATATTGTTCAAATAGTGTTCAAAGATTTAGAAAATTCTCCCCAATTATTCTGTTCCAATTTTAAAATTGAAAAAGTTCCCTTAAGATTTCCTTATTTTCTTTAAAAAATAGGAAATATTAACTAATAAAATAATGTTCCATGTAAAATAATTTGGCAGAAGTATCACATATTAATTAATTCTGTTTTACAATTTTACCTACAGATATTATTAACATTCCTATTTCACATACAATTCGTAGGGGACATTTTCATCATAGCCACCACATAAACATGAGCAATAGATGGTCAAACATTTAAGTGGGCCATGTTTACTTAACCAGAACTTCACAGCCCCATTTTTCCAGTCTGAGAAAATTGCAGAAACAACAAAGCTAGGCAGAAAAATTGAGACATTATGGAACACGAAACAGGAGGAGACATGATTTGGTGACTCCCTAGTCAAATCTTCACGTTAAGATTTTTTTCCAGTCTAAAAGAAGTCTAAGTACAAAGACCACTAAAGGAACATATAAAAAAAAAACTTTTTCTCAAAAAGGTTTTTAATCATATTTGACTGACAAGTTGAAGTTAAACTTCCAATTTGCAGTAAAGTTTGTAGAGTCATTGAGGCTAAGTTAATCAGAAACTCCAGGAATGCAAGCCTCAGAACACAAACTGATTTTTCTGTATTGATCACAGACCTCGAGGCAGAAAATTCATTGGGGAAACTGACAAGGGAGGTCAGGCTGGCATTGAAAGGGAAAGGGCATTATTAGAATTTCTTCTCAATAAATTACATGAATTTAAAACCTTTGATATAACAATACACACTGCATAGCTCAACAATGTAGCATGCCTGACTTTGAGAAACTTTGAAGTTGAAAAGGGCCTTTATCCATTTTCAGATCATATTGGTGAACTCTTCACTGAACACATGTCAGGATGTTTTGCCTTTAATGTAATATTTATAGTGTAGTTTTACAAACACGAGAAGGTTTAATGATGTACAGATGTCTCCATCTTATCTAGAAACCCTTGGGGTGCTTATTCAAAATGCCAATTACAAAGCCTTCCTCCCCTTGGATTGACCAAATGAAAACACCAATATGAGATTCAGAAATTTACATTTTACAAATGTATCTAAGCAGAGTCTCCAGGACAATGAAGTTGAGAAGTAATAGAAAAAAATCTGGTAAATAATTTTGAGGCAAAGAAAGTCATCTTAAAAAGTATCACATCGTTCTAAAATATCATATACAACAAGATGCTAGTTCCAGAAGATGCTTTTTACAGGGCTAATGTTTCAAGTACACACCAATTAACAGAAACTAAGTAGCTATTACTCTAAACTAAAATTAGAACATCTGTTATTTGCTTTTAAAATTTCTAAATAAGATTTTCTATCTTTAAAATGTCTCTAATCTTGATGAGATGACAATTTAGGTTGTTCAATGCTGTCAAAAAAATTTCTGAAGGTATTTTTGCTATGTGATTGCCTATGTACTCCTCAAACTTTAATACTGTGAAAACAATCCTTCTGGAATCCCTTCAACCTCCTTGATATTTTAATCACCCTAAATCCACTTGGTGTCAGTCTCATTGGATCCATATTCCAACCCCTTCCCTGAAGTGCTGTAAACCCACCTGTGTATTCACAGGCCTCACAGTCATTGTTTTATTTATACATTCCTGGTTCAAGTAACTGTATTGAAGCTATGAACTCACTAACGTTAAAGAAAAGGTCATTTTTTAAAATTGTACTTGAAGGACACACCTCTTGATCCTGCTGGTTTTCTGACAAGACATACAGAGTAATTTTTAAATACCCAGATATTCAGTGATAGAAAGGAAATAATCACTATTTGTACAATGTAGTTGTGTGATTTTCTACCCAAACTGTTTTTGTTTTTGTTTTTTAAAGAAAACCAATTATACAGCATCAACAGAGATGCCTTGATCTTCATACCCTGTGCTTTACGTACCATCTGCCAAGGCCTAATCTTTGCTCCTAACAGATCACATATGCCATCTCTTTGGTACTCTTTAAAGTTCTTCCTGATTTCAGTTTGTGACAGTGTAAGCAGTCAGGACCCACATTTGCAAATACTTTAAATTTTTCATTTATTTTGTTTTATTTCAGTTTGTTGAAAATTCTCCTTATTTGGTTGATTTTAAAAAATTGATTTTTTTTTTTCTTTTATGTGTATCACTTGTTTTCTCAGCTTCATTTCTTTGTCTGTCTACACACATCACCCTGTAATGACCATCCCTTTCTTCCAGGTGAACAAGCCAATGAAACTGATTTTCTTCCATAATTTCCCCTATTTTTATAAATTTAATTTTATTTAAACATACATATATATGTTCATACACACATATTCATGCTAAAATGTATACCTACATTGAGGGTTTGTTAGTAAAAGGTATAGAGATATTGTTTCTTCGGCAACTCAGAAGAAACTTGGGAGAAACCCCAAGTTTCTCCAAGTCAAATGAGACAGTTCCAGCACATCATTTTTAATGTTTATATATGAATAGATACATCAAAATGTATTTAATCCTTTCCAAAGTTTTGGTGGCTGTCATACGTGCACATGTATTCATATATAGAGATGCCTTCATTTGTATGGAATGGATCATCAGAAATGAAAATTTACATAAAATATAGCAATATCCTGCCTCTATTAAAAAATTTAAAAATAGCAGGGCATGGTGCCACACACCTGTAGTCCCAGCTACTTGGATATAAGGCAGGAGGATTGCTTGAACCCAGAGGTTCAAGGGTGCAGTGAGCTATAATTGTGCCAATGCACTCCAATCTGGATGACAGAGCAAGACCCTGACTCTCAACACATACATACATACATACATACATATGTGCAATATAAATTTAATAGAAAATATCAGACTGATTTAATAAAAGGGTGGTGGAACTATTCCTATTTCTATTTGGCTAGCAAATGACATCACTTTTTCACTTTTGCTGTGACTATCACAAATCTGGGCATCTTTTTATGGCCTTGCCAGCTCCCCGGTTTTACCCTTCTATAAACTGCCTATTTCTCCATTCACTCATCTACTGAACCACTTATGCAGATATGTAATTTACACAATGTCAAAAATTCTTTGTACACTATGGATAGTAACCCTTTGCCCTTCATCTACTTCATGAATTTCCCTCAGTATATTTTCCAATGATTCTCTTTGTGCTAATACTGTCTATATGATAGCTTTCAAGTTTTACTGAGAAAACACGTCTTCATTTTCTGGGTAACAATCCTGAGTAAGAATGTTTTTCTTTTCCTGCCACTAGATGAAACACGTAGCCTTCTAATAGTCCTTCTAAGACTTTTGTTTTGATCCTATGTAACCCTTTAATCCATACAGAAATTAAGTTCATATATATTACAAGGTAAGGGCCCACCTTATGTCCCTCTAGGTAGAAAGCCATTGGCATGTATTAAATGAACCGCCTATTTGTGACTAAACTGAAATACTACCTTTGTTATAAAGTCAGATATACTAAGATCTATTTCTGGAGTCTATATTCTAGTCCATTTATCTGTCTAATCTTGCAATTAATCATGTAAGTTTGGTTATAGTATATCTTGGATAGAACGGTAATGAAAGGCACCTTGCATATACCTTGATTTTAATCTTTGTGGTTGGCCATTTAGAGGAATCTATGTAGGTTTTGATTGTTTTCAGTAAATAATCTTCTTTATATCTAAATATTTTCTGTTTCATCTACAGATTAAATGAGGAATAGCAACTGAATATTATCAGATGGTATTTCAGGATGCATTTAATATAGTCAGAAGATTTTTTTCTAAATGAATTTGTTGACTGAGATAACACAGTGAAATACTCTAATATTCCTGGAATACACCTTCCTTGGTGAGAGTTATTATCCTCTTAATACATTTGTGAATTCCAATTTTGAGTATTTTATTAGAATTTTTTATTCACAGAAGACCTTGCTTAGCACTGTCGATAAGTTCTTAGAAACTGCGACTTTATGCAACACAACATAAAATGAAACCAATTTTTTTTTTTCTCAGCAATGTTATAATGAAACGACATTTAAGGGAACAACATTATTAGAGATCATGCCATACATGGTTTCTCTTAAGGTCAAGGTTTACAAGAACTTACTTCAAGTGAAGAGTTACTGTACTGTATCATCTTTCAATATTAAAATTTTGTAGGCTTCATAATGTGAATTTCTAAGGTTTATGCAATTTTTAGAGCATTCTAAAGTGTATCTTCAAATAAATATAATGTATGTTTAAATAAAATTAAATTAATTTTGAGATAGACATAAACTTACTTTCTCGGTCTTACCCTAGAGATACGGTAACTCTTCTACCCACTGATGTAAAACTCTCTCAAGCAACTTAAACTAAGTGAACATTCTACAGAACATCATACCACACAGTGTGATTATCACACACTAATTAGATTACACAAGCAACATATGGCAAGTGCATCAGAGGCCTTGGTGCAATGAGAAGAATTCTAACAAGATTCAACGGTCTGCCTCTTAGCTGAAATTTTTCAATGGGTATAGTGACCTGGAGGCTACTAGCACATTTCCATCAAAGCAAAGGACAAATGACTGTACGGCAAACCTCCCAGAACCACTTAGTCCTCTTTTTCTTTTGAAAACTTCTCTGAACTGTTCACCAGATGACACACAGGTTGCAAGTATTGAGTGGGCCCAGAGCAGGAAGACTGTGCAGCAGCTCGGGGCAGTGGTGTCAGTGGCCCTCGTCATAGGCCTGTGGTGTCAGAGCTACAGGTCAGGGTCAAAGAGCTGCAGAGTTTCTGACAAGCTCCAGTAAGAGAACCACAGTAAACCCCAGGACAGTCCTGGAGCAAGGACCCACATCTGCAGCAGAGAACTATACACTGTTTGAAAACAGCAATAACAGAGAGGGTGCCTGGAAGGCTATGTTAACCAGTGTGATGAAAACGTGCCGAATGGTCTATGAAACCAGTGTATGGTGCCCCATGATCACATTAATGTACACAGCTATGATTTACTAAAGAAAAAAAAAAAAAGAAAGAAAGAAAGGAAGGAAGAAAACAGCTCCTGGAGTGCTCCTGAGCCCTCGTGGAGAGAGATGCTTACTCCAAGGACAGAACATGACCATTCCAACAGAACTGCCTGTCATAATCTGGGGTCCGTCGGACACACCAAGTTATGGTGTGCAAACAGGCACAAGAGAAAACCATCGTAACCTGGAAGTGGCATATCTGGGATGAGGCATGAGCCAGCCAGACCAGCCAGCTGTGTCTGGCTTCAAGTCAAAATAAACTCCCGCACCTCACCTTTGATCAGAGTGATGCTGAAGCATAGCAGTGAATGAAAATCTTCACCATGGGCAGAACACTCAAAAGACAAACAGCCCAAAGTAAGAACTACAAGGACTAAGAGGTGGTGGCAAGCAGCTTGGCTAGTTGGTCAGGAACCTAAAAGAAGAAATACTGGTAGATCAGGAACAGTATGTAAACAGAAACATGGGAGTGGGCACAAAACGCTAAGATGTGGGTTTTATAAATTAAGAAACAGCAAAGAGCAGTTGTGAGGGAACAGGCACCAAAAACCCCAAAAAAGGAAGAATAGCTTGGTATTCTATATGAATTACGTTGCAGCACAGATGGAGGCTGCAGAGGGGCCTGAAGAGTGGTCTCTTCACTTGGCAAAAGTATGCTGGCCTCCCCTCAGAAGACCAAGGCTGAGCCTCCAACATGGAAGCCAACAAGACACTTGGCAATGAGCTGACTATTCAGACTCCTCCTACTTTGGAAAGTGCAGTAATTTATCTAGGCCGAAACTGATCCATATTGCAAAATGGGGTTGCCTGTCCTCCCCATGAATCTTAGTCAACACTGCAGCATGTCTGATGTTCCACCATAAGACCTCGTGTATTAACAATATCACTTCAGACCAAACAGCCTACATACAGTGATGGAGGTGCAGGAGAGAACAAGTGGGGCAGAAGCCACTAATCTTAACATACTCTACAATACCCAGAAGTGGTCAGCATGATAAAGAGCTACAAAGGCCACCTTTGATTAATAGACTTCATTTTTCAGGGCCGTGTTAGGTTCCCAACAAAAACAGAAGGAAAGCACAGAGTTATCAGCTTGCTCCTGTCCCCACACATGCTCAGCCTTTCCCACCATCAACATCCCCACCAGAGTGCCCCACTGTTACACCTGACAATCCCACATTTACATGTTATAGTCAACCTAACTCCAGAGTTGACATGAAGGTTCACTCAGAGTTGTACATTCTATGGGTTTGGACAGATATATAATGACGTTTATCCACCACGGCAGAATAATTCAGAATAGCTTCATTGCCCTGAAAATTGTCACTGCCTCACCTGTTCATCCCTTCCCTCCATCCTCCCTAACCCTTGGCAACCACTGATCTTTTTACTGCCTCCACAGTTCCGCCTTTTTCAGAATGTCGGAAATCATATAGTTGGAATCATATAGTATTTAGTCTTTTCAGATTGGTTTCTTTCACTTAGAAAGATGCATTTAAGGCAGTGCCCATAGCTCAATCGGTTGGGCACTGGCCACATACACTGAGGCTCGCGGGTTCAAACCTGGCCCAGACCTGCTAAAACAACAACTGCAACAAAAAAATGGAAGGCATTGTGGTGGATGCCTATAGTCCCAGACACTTGCTTGAGAGGCTGAGGCAAGAGAATCGCTTAAGCTCAAGAGTTTGAGGTTGCTGTGAGCTGTGATGCTATGGCACTCTACCCAGGGTGACAGCTTGAGACTCTGTCTCAAAAAAAAAAAAAAAAAAAAAAGACACATTTAAGGTGCCTCCTATTTTTTCACGGCTTGAGAGCTTATATTTTTAGCACTGAATAATATTCCATTGCTTGGTTGTACCACATTTTATTTATCCCTTCACCTACTGAAGAACATCCTAGTTGCTTCCCAGTTTTAGAAATTATGAATAAAGCTGCCGTAAACATCCATGTGGAGATTTCTGTGTGGACATAAATTTTCAACCCCTTTGGGGAAAACATCAAGAAGCGTGACTACTGGATCCTACTGGAAGAGCATGCCATTTTTTTCCAGAGACTGCCAGACTATCTATTTTATATTCCCACCGGCAATAAATGGCGTTCCTGCTGCTCCATGACCCTGCCAGAACCTGGTGTGGCTAATGTTTTGGAAAGAGGCCATTCTGGTAGGTGTGTAAGTGATACTTCACTGTTTTAGTCTGCAGTTCCCTCCTGGTATATGATGCTGAGCATCTTTTCCTATGCTTATTCTCAACCTGCCTGTCTTCTTTGACAAAGTGTCTGTTCAGGTCTTTTGCCAATTTTTCAATGGAGCTGTTCAATTCCTTTTGTTACAGTTTATAAGTTCTTTGTATATTTTGGATAAGAGTCCTTCATTAGAAATGCAATTTTTATTAATCCATTCGTGGGTCGATGGGCACTTGGGCTTCTTCCATGATTTAGCAATTATGAATTGGGCTTCAATAAACATTCTGGTACAAATATCTTTGTTATAATGTGATTTTTGGTCTTCTGGATATATACCTAGTAGAGGAATTGTAGGATCTAATGGCAGGTCTATTTTTAGATTTCTAAGTATTCTCCAAACATCTTTTCAAAAGAAACATATTAGTTTGCATTCTCACCAGCAGTGCAGAAGTGGTATAAATTGTGGTATATGTACACCATGGAATATTATGCAGCCATAAAGAAAGATGGAGACTTTACCTCCTTCATGTTTACATGGATGGAGCTGAAACATATACTTCTTAGCAAGGTATCTCAAGATTACCAAAAAAAAAAAAAAAGTATCCAATGTACTCAGCCCTAATATGAAACTGATTTATTGCTTTCATATGAAAGCTATAACCCAATTATAGCCTAAGAATATGGGAAAAGGGGAAAGGGAGGGAAGAGGAGGGGGGAGGCTGGGTGCAGGGAGGGTAATTGGTGGGACCAAACCTACCGTGCATCTTACAAGGGTACATGTGAAATTTACTAAATGTAGAATACAAATGTCTTAACACAGTAAGAAAATGCCAAGGGGCGGCACCTGTGGCTCAAAGGAGTAAGGCACCAGCCCTTTATGCCAGAGGTGGTGGTTTCAAACCCAGCCCCAGCCAAAAACTGCAAAAAAAGAATAATAATAATAAATTAAAAATAAACAAAAAAAACCTGAAAATGCCAGGAAGGCTATGTTAACTAGTTTGATGAAAATATTTCAAATTGTATGTATAGAAAACCGGCACATGGTACCCCATGATTGCATTAATGTACACAGCTATGATTTAATAAAAAATAAATTAATTAATTAAAACAAATAAAAAAGAAAAGAAATGCAAGTTTTCCCAGACCGTGGCTTGTGTCCTAACTCTGTTGATAATCAAGATACAGCCCACATGCTATGATATACACCTTTTCGAGGTATACACTTTGATGGTTTGTAGTACGTTCCCAGACGTCTCCCTGTCTTCAGCATCAAATTTAAGAACATGGTCGTCACTCCAAGAGGAAACTGCACATCCGGTGGTATCTCCCTCTTCTGTCCTTCTTCCAGAGGTCTCAGAAAACACTAATCGACTTTGTGATTTCCATGGGTTTCTCTATTATGGGCATTTTACATAAATACAATTATAAAAGATGTGTTTTTTTTGTTATTGGCTTCTCTCAGCATAGTATGTTCAAGGTACATTCCTGACGTGTTGTTAAACTTGTTTTTGATGGATGAATGATATTCCATAACACAGCTATATCAATCTATTCAGCAACTGATGGGTACCTGTTGCATGGATACCTGTTTTCATTCACCTTGAGTACATGCCGAGGAGAGTAACTGCCACGTGATATGGCACCTTCATGTTTAACATTTTCAGGAACTGCCAAACTGCTTCCCAAAGTGGTTACACCATTTTACTATTTCATCTAAAATGTCTGACTTCCAGTTTTTCCAACCCTTGCTATATCTTCTTTTTTTTTTTTTTAAGTTATCTCATTTGATGTGAAACACATCCCATTGCATTTCCCTAGTGTGAAACACATTTTATGTGCTTATTGTCCATCTGTACAAAGATCCATTCAAATCCTTCGCCCAGTTTTTAATCAGGTTGTTTTTTTCTTGTTGCATCATCAGAGTTCTTTTGCATTCTGGATGTAAGTCCTTATCAAGTTTATGATTTACAAATACTTTACCCCATTCTGTGGGTTGTTTTTTAACTTCCTTGTGTCTTATTGAACACAAAAAGCTCTCAGTTTTGGTAAAGTCTAATATATCACTTTTTTTATAACTCGAAATTTTAGTGTCACATCTAAGATATGATCCATTTTGAAATAATCTGCAAAATAGGCAGATATGTAACCTATTTTGCAGGTGGGTATCTACTTATCCCAGCACTATAATGGCATTTTGAAGATATGATGTAAACATCAACTTCCAGAGGACTTCTTGCAAGGATGAGGAGAGATAAGGGATACTTCGTACATCAATGACTAGTTGAACCTAATGCTGATTTCTTACTAGGTAGGACATAGATTTAGGAACCAGGGGGCAGAAGAAGAAGTGGCCTGATTTAACTTACATCTCAGTGATCCACGTGGGAAATTTCTTTTTTTTTTTTTTTTTTTTTTTTTCCATCTGCTGAAACTCTGAGGTTCTAAGAATCCTTATTCCCAGAGAGGGTGCATTTCCACCAGGGAACACATTAAGCTCCACACTGTAGGTTCTACCCTGTAATTTCAGGCTTCTCACACCAGAATGCCAACAGAAAAAGGAAAAAAAAAAAAAAAAGGAAATGCCAGCCAGAAAGAATCCAGATGGGTAATAAAGGAAATAGAAGGTACCTATCCCTTTCCACCTTGAGACCAGCTGCAGAGATGGAGAAGGCTTGCTGTCCCTTTAGCTCTTCCCTTGTAAGTTCCTCCTAGAAGAAAGGCCAAAAGGGATCTTGGAGAATCCCTTTCCAAAGACAAAGTTTTGTAGACAAAGTAAATGAGCATTTGCAACACAAGGAGTCAAGTGTAGTTCTCCTTCAGAATGAAGTATTCATAACCCCAGCTGCAAGAAATAATTGGTGGTTGGCGGCTTCAGTGGAGTCTTTCATTTCAAATTGTACTCAACGAGAAAAATGCCTAAAGTCGTACCTCCCTTTATAGAAACAAGCTGGTTACAACCACTGGCTTTACAGTGAGAGAACCCTGAAAGATCACTGCAACCCAGACCTCTGTGTAGAGGGGGCGAAGGTCTCTGATGTAACTAACCACATCACGGTCCAGGTCCTTCCTCTGCACAGTCCGACTTTCTTCATTCTTTCATGGGCATTTATCTGAGAATACTCCCAAACAATCTCCTGTAGACCATGTCCCAAAGAATGCAATCTAAGACACCTTGCAAGGAGTAAATTTTTTTGCAACATTCCTCACAACTTTGAGTGACATAGCTGCATATACTATACCATATATTTAAAATGACAATCTGTAGTATGCAAAGCCTTCTAGTGGGAATATTATTTAAAAAAAAATATTTAACATTGTAAGAATCAAATGGAAAACAGGATGGCATAGAGGTGGTTTGCATCAAGTTTGGTGTATTGGACCTGAACTTGAGTCTTTGATCTGCGATGTGCTACCATGCATCTTTCTTTGACCTCGGGCAAATTACTTGACATCTTATATCCTAGTTTGTCCATCCATAACATGGGGTTGATATAGTGATTGCACTTGAAGTTCTCTTTAAGAACTAAATAACATGAGGCATATAAAAGTACTAGGCATCAAGCTCAATAAACCATAACTATTATTATTATTATTAAGTATTATTGTTACTAGGAAGAAACAAACATGAAAGGATGAACTGAGGTTAAGCCCAAGTTCGAGTACAGATTACATTTTACAAAGTTTCCTTGTCTACTTTGGACTTTAGTTTTCATAACAGCAAAATGAAGAAAGCAGATGAAAAGTCACTAAGCTATCTTTCTGCTCCAAAAAGCTGTGATTCTTTAGACGCCAGGACCCGAATGATTTGCATCAGTGGGTTTTTGGTACTAACAACTCCTGAGTTGTGGATGATTCCTCTGCAGCGGGGGGAGAAGTGACGGCCACCCTGGCTCCTTTGAGGCCTCATTAGAGCCCTGCTCCCCACAGCCTAGAGCATTCCTTGTTACTGGGGAGCTCCAGCGTGTGGCAGCTGCCGTGCACCTCACACTCACACAGCCTTACCTCCACCAGCAGGGAGCCTGTGGCTGGCAGTCGGTCCTGACAGAACTGAAGGGTAAATATAAAAGATTAAAATAAAATAAGACACACAACCAATATGGGCCTAAAAAAAGGAAGAAAGAAAAAAAAAAAAAAAAAAAACCACTGATCACAATTTGAGTACTTCTGCACACAGAGACAAAAAAAAAGGAAAGAAAGAACAATTCTGCCTTCTTCTAAGAGAAAGTGCAGCCATCTTATTTTACTTGCATTGTTTGGTCTTCTCTTTAGATGACTTCCTGACTACACTATGCAATCACTTAATATAGGTATTGTGGTTTCCCAAAGTGTATTTCAGTGACCCATACCAAAACCATGGAGGCAACTGTGTCAGAAATGATGAAATCATTAACACCAAGACACTGGAGCAGTGACAACATTCCTGAATCGAACATTTTTCTCCTAATCCAGCAAACATACCTTCAAGGTAGCTCAGATCGGACGTCCTCCATTCAAAGACCACAACTCTGTAAATACGCTATTTCTACAGTCACCCAAACGCACTAGATGGCCACATACAATGTCAACACACAGTATCAGGACTGTCAGGCTGGGAAACCAGACAGGCCCAGTGCAAACCCCAGCAATGCACTCACTGCCTAGATACCATCAGATATGTCCTGACTTAAAACAGGAGTAACAGTTACACCAACTCCTTGACGATCAGAGGAGTTAATGAATGCACAGCCTGGTACAATGGGACTGACTAACAAGGGCTATTGCCTCTTATATAGCTGTTACTGATGATAACCTCACAACCACAAAAGACCGGCGGCAACCACCCCTGCCACGCTTACCTATAAATGCCTTACAATTTTTAACTTTACATATGAAATTTATAATAAAATTTACACTGATACATATGTGCATGTGTGAAATGCTCTCTCCGTGTCCCTCTATCTCCACGCTATCCCCCTAATCCAAACCACTCTCATCTCTTACAGGATTATGGAACCTGACATTTACCTGCTCTGTCTGCCTCCACGCCTGCCAGCCTCCATTCTAGCCCCCTCTATTCTCACAAGCGTGACTCATCGAAGACAAGAGATTCATTTAAACCCTTGGGATTGATATTCTATGAGGCTGTTGGCATTGTCCTTATATTTCCACCAGCCGCCTCATTTTTAATTCTCATTCCCAGGAGAAAAGACCAATAAAACAAAAATTGTCGTATGTTTGCAGGTATGGATTCTAGCACATACAGCCAGCTGTGAAAATAAACATATCCACAGTTTTACACAGTTACAATTAGGACCAGCTTTTGTAGCAGTGGTGTTATTTTCATAGTTTCCCAAAATATACTTTTTTCTTCTCTTTTTAAATCTTTCATTTTTTGTTGTTTTCTTCCATTTTGTAATATTTCTTTTGGTGTTTACTTCATAAACTTAAAAAAAAAAAAAAAAAAAAAAAGCACACACATCATTATTTCTTCTCTGTTTGCCAAAGAATTAGATGCTATGGCAACTGCATGCAGAAAATGATTATTGAAAATAATTAGGGCTTATGGACACAAATTATATCCAGGTAATAAATTCAAAAGAGAAAATGAGGGAGTTAACAATGAAGGTAAATACTTTTGCTCCAAAATGAGTTCACAGTAAGCCAGTGAAGGTTTTTATACTCTTGGCAATGCTGGATGCAGGTTCCCCAGCACCACCCTGCTCTCCCCGGCTCAGCACTGAACTCTGTCTGGATGCTTCAGTCAGCACAGGCTCAGAATGCTTTCCTCTAAGCAGCAGCTCCAGAGCTCCTCCCTGCTCTGCCTGGACGTGCCAACTTTTCCAACCCATTCCTTCACAGTGGGTCAGACAAAAGAAGGGAAAGAAAAATACTGTATTTGACCTTAAAGCAGATCACCTGAATTTCAGTGCAATTAAAAGCAGTCGGAATGTAAACCCCACGGTGAGCTTCTGTTGGAAAGGCTAAGAGACACTTCAGCGTCCCTGGCATGCAAAGAGATAGTGCCCCTTTGAGAATGAAGACAGAGCAGTGCAGATGTTCAGTCAAGCAGACTGCCTGATTAGCTCCACATTCCAAGGCATCGTGCAACTCAGTAACAGCCTGTCCCACTGTTCGATTCTGGGGGATCGGCTTTCAACACCATCCCCACCACAGCTGCCGGGTTCCATCTATTTATTTCTACACATTCCGCTACTCCACTCACATATTCATTGTACTACACTTGGTTGCCAAGTCACAGATGTTTCTGTTTTCCCACTTCCTCTCTTCAGAATACCTTTCTCACTTGGAACCCAACAAGCCCAATGGAGAAAAAATATGCCACATTAGCTCTTCAAACTGTGGGAGCTAAAATCAGACACATCACTACCTACTTGAGAGGGTTCCATCTATAAGTGCCAATTTCCAGGTGTTATTATGAAGTACTAATAAAATTGAATTTACAGTTATCACCAATGTTCCTTTTACAGATGGAGTGGACTTTTACCATTCAATCTGGGCAGCCAGCATTCTCATCGCCTACAAATACGAACTCCTCCCCAGGATAGAATACCCTGGAACAGAACTCCAAGTGCCAGAAACCTATTTTCCTAGGCTCCCTTGCAGCTATGCATTAGCACAGGACCTAGACTCTGACAAGAATATGCACCCATCCAAATTCTGGCACAAAGTTTGGGAAGCTTAGGGCATAAGGACACACAGACAAAAAGAATTCATCTTGTGTAGAGTGGCACCATGGAGGCAGCACCATCCACTCACCCTGCATTTCCTAAGACACTTAGTGAGCCCGGTGCAGAGAATATCCTCAGTGCATATTAAACCTTGGATGAACTCTACCTCCTACCTCATTTTTACAGCCTAGAAGTATTAGCCAATATCCACATTGCCCTTGCTTATTCATTCATTCAACAAAGCTTTACTGGGTTTGTGCCAAACCAGGAGCTGTAATAAGCTCAATACATAGGAGAAGTCCCTGTTCTCAGATAATTTATATGAGTAAATATGTCAGGCAATTAAACGTGCAAATGAAATATGGTTGGCTAAGTCAAGAGGCATTGGAAATACTCTGGTGCATACAGGGCTGATCTTCTAGAGGAGGTTGGGAATAGCGTTCCATCAAGGTGAGATCCAGACTGAATTGAGAAACAATGAGGTCAAACAAGAGAAAATGGGAATGCAGGATCCTGGCTGACAGAGCAGCTGAGGGGAAGGGCTGGAAGCAGGAGAGACGTAAGAGGTTTTGAACGGGGATGACAACGGCTCCCAGAACCACAATGGCGGAGAGTGACGACAAAGGACCAGGCCAGATCATATGCCTTCTCAAGTACTGCATTTCTAACCAAGAGCAAGAAAGTGATGTCATGATGAGATATGTGTTACTGCCATGGGGATAAATTACTGGAGAAGGGTAAAGGCAGGAGACCAGGTAGGGAGCTGCTTCAATAATCCATTCCCTCTTTCATGTTTATTGAGGGCCTGGTGTGTGTCACGTTCTCTACAGGTACTAGAAATAATATGAGGAACAAAACACAAAAACAAAGCAGCAGGAGTTCTAGCACCTGGATCCTCCATTGATCACGGTATTCATGATATGGGCTGGGAGGTTCATGATGACCTTGACGTTCTTGGCTGTGTAACCTCTCTGGCCCTAACAGATATTTTCTCTTTCATTCACCCAATATCCTTATCCTTTCAATTGCTTCCTGCTCTGCTTTAACAGCCAGAGGCAGTTGCTACTGCTTGTAATTAAGAACCTTGACAGACCAGACATTATAGATCAATGACCACACAGAGGCCCCAAAATAAGACAGATGTCGATTTCTCTCTTACTTAACAATCCAGAGCTTAGCCTTTATTCAGGAATAAGATACTCTACTTAGGAATCCAGGTTCCTTCTAACTCATTCTACCAACTCCTCTACAAGGGCAAAACTATCTTCTGCCATTTCCAAATTTCAACCCAAAGGAAAAGGAAAGCCTTAAGTGGACTACAGGTAGTTTTCTTTTTTGCTTTTGTTTCCCATTGCTACTGTAACAAATTGCTACACTTAGTGTTACACGTATTATCTTAAGAGTCCTGGAGGTCTGAAGTCTGAAAGGGTTTTCTGGGCTACACTCAAGGTAAAACCGCTGTCCTTCTCCAGGCTCTAAAGAAAAATATTTCCTTGGCTTTTCCAGCTTCTAAAGGCCGCCTACATTCCTTCACTTGTGGCTTCTTTCTTTCTCTTCACAGTGCACACTCTGAGCTCCACTTCCAGCACTGTACCTCCTCCACCACTCGGAACTTCCTGCCTCACTCTTAGGACCCCTGGGACCACACTGGGTCTACCTGCATAGTGCATCATACTCTCCCCAGCTCAAGATCCTTAGAGTAATCACATACAGAAAGTGCCCTCTGCCGTGAAAGGTAACATATTCATAGGTTCAGAGATTAGGACATGGACACATTTGGGGGACCATTATTCAGCCTACCACAGAATGGAACCCAGGAGGGGAACCCATCATTTTCACTCACACCCTCCGACCTGAAAGTGGCCACAGATACACACACTCAGCTGCGAGGAACTTGGAAATCTCTGTCAACCTTGGTGAGCATGTGCCCTGCCAAAATTTGAGGACAATGGGCAGGGGCAAGGGTTTCCATAACTGAAAGGAAGAAGGAAAGAATGGAAACTGGGCGTGTCAGTAAGAGGTGTCCTGGTGGGAATGAAATGGGAAAATGCAAATGGTGCCACTTAGGACAGTTTAATAAAGGGACCACTCACAAGTATATGAACAGGTTAAAGGAAACCGTAAGAGCAGGTGACCCATTCTAAAATTAGCAACATCTCTGAGCTGTTACCAGCCCCCATCTTCCATCCCCAAGGCCTAAATGGTAAAGGAGAAGGTATATTAGGTGTATTATCAAAAACCATGTGGCTTCCCTCAATGTTCTAGGGGAAATACGGTCCAAACCACACGTCAGTAGGGCCTTATCTCCTGCAAAGGCAATAGGGATCCACCCTTCCTTCTTCTTGCTTCTGGCGCTTGCTCGCAGCTCTTGGCCTTCTTTGGCTTGTGGCATCATAATTTTAATCCCTGTCTCTGTCTTCACCCGGTTCTCTTCCCTGTGTCTCCTTGGGTCTTCAAGTCTCCCTCTTTTTCTAAGGACACCAGTCATCGGGTTAGAGCACATTCTAATCCAGTAAACTCCTCTTAACTTGGTTACACTTGCAAAGATTCTATTTCTAAAGGAAATAACAATCATAGGTACAGAGTGTCAGGACTTACTGAGATACGCATTCAACACACAATGGAAGGAAAGGTTTCCCAGGCACTGCAGAGGAGGGTTCTAGCTTAAGAGAAGCTGTGGCCTCCAGTACAGAAATGCAGCCAATTTATGGCATCCAACATGGAAGCAGGTGACATACCCCGATTTTGCCATGTATAGCACACTTCTGCAAAAATGTGCACTTGAATTTTCAGCTAAAACTTCCAAGAAAAAAAAATCTTTCATTTTAATCTTTTAATTCAAATTTTTATTTGTTTGTATTTAGGTACTTGTTTTTGTAAAATAAAGGAATTTTAGCATTTTTTTTTTTTTAATGCAGTTACACTTTTAACACGTAAGCATAAATAAAGGAATTTAAGGACAGGTGCAGTGGCTCATGCCGGTAATCCTAGCACTCTGGGAGGTCGAGGTGGGTGAATTCCTTGAGCTCAGGAGTTGGAGACCAGCATGAGCAAGAACGAGACCCATCTCTACTAAAAATAGAAAAAACACACATACAGAGACAAAAAAAAAAAAAAAAAAAAATGATGCAAGACCATCACTTGAGCCCAAGATTTTGAGGTTGCTGTGAGCTATTACACCATGGCACCCGACTCAGGGTGCCAGAGTAACAGTCTGTCTCAAAAAAAAAAAAAAAAATTTTAAGTCATTTATGTAGGTACAGAATTAGTACTACCCGTTACCCATGTATAATGATGCATAATGCATACTTGCCCCCACCCCCTTTTTTTGAGATAAGAGTCTCACTCTGGCACGTACTTGGGTAGAGTGGCATGGTGTCATAGCTTCAGCAACCTCCAATTCTTGGGCTCAAGTAATACTCTTGTCTTAGTTTTTCTATTTTTAGTAAATATGGGGTCTTGCTTTTGCTCAGGCTGGTCTCAAACTTGTGAGCACAAGAAATCCACCTGCCTTGACCTCCCAGAGTGCTAGGGTTACCACAGGGGTGAGCCACCACACCCACCTCACATCCTTATTTTTAACCTCACAGATTTGGTCCCCAAAGTGCACATTATACACAGAAAAATGCTCCACCTTCCTCTCTCTGCTTTCCACTGGCTTACCCCAATTAGAGTCCAAGGACAAAGGTGGGGAGGGGGCCGAAAATTCTATTACAGTAGTCCACAGACATCAGCCACGGAGTGGGCTGTAGCAGGTGGGGCGGGGGAAGGGGGGACGGGTGGGGATGTAGAAATGCCAACAGCGTCTACACAAAGTGACCCGTAATTTCTCTACCATAGGATCCTCATGAACACAACACTGAATACAGCTTCTGAATCTTTGATAGATGAATACTGAGCAGCTGAAATCAATTCAACATGTTTGACTGCTTAAGGTGAGACCTTCCACCTTAACCACTAGAGAGGCTACAAAATCTGAAATGCGGTAGGTACAATGACTTAGTTACTAGGTAGCAGGAGGTACCTGCAGCGCCCCTAAGAGGGGGGGCCTTCTTGAATCTTTAGAAAACAAAGAGTGGATCTTTTCCATACAGTCATCTCCGGATCTTTTCCATACAGTCATCTCCTCTGCCGGCAACCTGATGATGCTTAGCACCTGTTTTCAACATGCTCAGAATGGCAGGAAGAGACACACAGTTAAACAAAAGCAATTTGATGTGCGTTTTAAGAGTCCATAAAAGACCTCGGAGAATACAAATTAGGAAGCAATTAGCTGGGTTCAATACACTGCTGGTTATAATTTACTGGATTCCCTCTCCTTGAAAAATTGGTAATCTATGAAAACTAAATAGGGAAAAATGTGCATTAGCAAGATTTCAACAATTCCTAGTCATTCTCTGTAAACTGGGAATTACTAATTGAGGCCCATTTGGTGATTGTTCCCAAGATGGCAGCCCCCAAGTTTTCTAAACCAAAGTAGAAAGAAATTTCTAAGCATTTTAGAAGTCATCAACTCAATTGTCAATTTTTTGTAAAACAGCTCACCAGTGGGTCCAATATAGAAACTTTCGTTCCTTTAACCACTGTTTAAAAAATTATGTGAAATTTGAGTAGGAATTCCTAAATGATTTAACAAAAGCAAACAAAGGAAGCGGAGTGCAGACTGTAAGTGTACCTACGCTCTCTGCGTCCTGTGCGTGCACATGATGTGAGCACAGGTCTATGCATGTGGGGAAAACACTTTCCCTTACTATGAATACTTTGCTCATGTGGACAAAACTAATCTACATCCTACTTCACCTTCTTCCTCCCCTCCTCCATGGGACATATATGGAGAGACTTCATTGCCTGGTTATGTGGAAACAGTAAACTGAACATAGCCCACTGCACGCTCTTCCACCGCAGCTCCAAGCTTGCCCTGCTGCTCTTCTGGAGGAGGCACTGCGGGGTGAGGGTTGCTCTAGCTCATTTTTGCCTATAAGTGAACAGATGCATCTGCTAATTCTAGAGCTGAGCCTTAACAAGCCCGCTTAGCCATCAGGACTAAAGCTCTGATAGGCAACCTGGCTTCTACCAGTGTACAGGAGATAATGACTTTCACAGCCTCTTCTTTGCCTTGTTTCTCATTGTTTTTCAGAATGGGAATGGGAAAAGAATTTTTTATTTGATGTCCTATCAAAGCCCCCAGACTTTGATGAGCTATCTTGGAATAATACAAAATACCCTAAATATTTAAATTCATGAAACAAATGGTTTCACCATGGCCTGTGCTTTGAATCTTAGAGAAAGGAGATATGTGGGCAAAGGAGATTCATTTTGACAGGTGGATAAAATTTACAGCTTACAAGGTCAGGTAGGCTATACAGCAGTGCCCTAGGAAAGAGATTTTAAGTCTGGGGGCATAGGTTACCTTGAACTTGGGGTATTAAGCAGATACTGTTGATATTCCACCAAGCACCATTTACGGGTTGTGTGTACTGAGCTCCTTGTTTCTATGCACTCTGCCTCCAAAGACTCACACCTCTTACCTGTGACTTCCTGGAGAGGCCTGCCCTCAGACTGAGGGAGCTGCATCATCTGTACAATGAAATAAAAATGCCTGGAGATCACACCTCTTGGCATGACCCAAAGCAAATGGCTGGATGGTGCGGGAGGATGAAGGCCCAGTTTTCTCACTTCACAACAGAACAAACTTCAGAGCACACTCTACACTCCAGAGCTCTGAGACGCAGTATCTCCGGTTATTATTAGAGGTGTTCAGTTCCATGCTTCAGCAGCCATCCTACCACCTCTTCCACGGAATTGCCTGAACCCACTGTCTCCCTGGGAAGGCTTCTCCTGAAGAGAAAGGCCACTCTCCACTCAGCACCACAATCAGTGAAAAAGAAGGGAGAGATACAGAGTGGATAGGACAGAAAAACATCTTAAATGAACCCTAATAACTAAGGCCACCATCATTGCAGAAGTTTTTTTAAACTCTGTGTATTGATTTTATATTTCTACATAACAAATGATCACAAACTCAGTGGTTTAAACCAGCACACAATTATTACTGAAAGGTTTCCACAAGTCAGGGGTCTGAGGATGTTTTAACCAGTTCCTCCGTTCAGAGTCTCATTCGGCTGACGTCAATGTGTCAGCTGGGGTTGAGATCTCACCCAATGCTTATAGTCCTCCTCCAGGCTGACTCAGGTTGCACACAGAATTCTGTTCCCTAAAGTTGTAGGACGGAGGACTTATCTTGCTAGCTGTTGGGCAAGAACTGAGCTCGCCCTCAGAGGATGCACCCAGGCTCTTGTCATGTGGTCCCTGAGGCAGGTCACAACCTGGATGTTTACTTTCTTCTAGTCCAGAGGAAGCTCATATCTCTAAAATGCCCCTCTACAGGCAGCCAGAAAAAAAATTCTCTGCTTTTAAGGGTTCCTCTGATTTTGTCCTCCCCTGAACATCTGCCTCTTGCCAGGTAATATAACAAAAGTCGCAGGGGTATTGGCAACTGCAGAAGCAACAGAAACAAATAAACGGGACCTGATCAAGTTAAAACACTTCTGCACAGCTAAGTACACAATTAACAAAGCAAACACATAATCTTCAGAACAGAAGATACTCACATGTTATGAATCTGACAAAGGGCTAATTACTAACATCTACAAAGAACTCAAACAAATCAACAAGGAAAAAAAAGCAAACAACTCCATTAATCACTGGACAAGAGACATGAGCAGAGTCCTTTCCCTGGAGGACACATGGACAACAAGCACATGAGAAAACGCTCAAGGTCCCTAAGCATCAGAGAAATGGCAATCAAAACCACTTTGGGAGAACAGCCCACATCTGTGATAGAGTTTGCGACAAGGTCCCAAAGCTGCAGATTCTGGTGTGGGTGCGAAGAAGGGAAAACACTTACGCTTTGTGTTGGAACTGAAGACTAACACAGCCTTTGGGGAAAGAAGCATGGAGAATCCTCAAAGAACTAAAAGTAGACCTTCCATTTGATCCCAAAAGCCTATCACTAGGTATCTACCCAGAAGAAAAAAAAGTCATTTTATCATAAGAACATTTGCACTCAAATGTTTATAGCAGCTCAATTTAGAAACATATGAAAACAACCCAAGGGACCATCAACACATGAATGGATTAATAAACTGTGGTAGATGCACACCACGGAATGCTGTTCTTCCGTTAAAAAGATAGAGACTTTGCATCTTTTGTATTTACCTGGAAGAATAGAGCACTTTCCCCCAAGTAAGGTATCTCAAGAATGGGAAAGCAAGCATCCCATATACCAATACTAAGTTGAAACTAGTAGATTAAAAACTACAGGCCCACATGAAAGAAATACACAATTAAATTCAAGAATAGGAGAGGGAAAGAAGGAGTTCCGTGCGTTCTTATCCAACAGGTACAATGTAGGGATTTATGGCACATCTCCTGGGGGAAGGACTCACCTGCAACTTTATCTTACAAATGTCTCAACTCAGACTTTAGCTTACAAATGAAGATAATGTAAACTACTCCTATCAACCCTCATATCAACCTGGAAAAAAAGAAAATACCAGGAGTGACATCACTACTCAAAAGTATATTACGGGCAGCTCCTATGGCTCAAAGGAGTAGGGCACAGGCCCCATATGCCAGAGGTGGTGGGTTCAAACCCATCCCTGTCCAAAAACTGGAAAAAAAAAAAAAAAAAAATAGATTACAAAATAGTAGTACACCAGAGGGGTGAGGATCCTGAGAACCACCTCAGAATCCTTCTCACCACACCTTGCAAAACACGTAATCATGTCTGAAATGCCTGAGTTAGAAAACAGTACACAAAGGTGGATTTTTCTAGCAGGTATGGCAAAGGTACAGTATTCATCTCTTCCCACAGAGATAGCATCTGGACATGGAGAGCATGTTTTGCAACCTTTTTTATCTTGCAGCACAGCTGAACCGATAGTTAAACTTCCCGGCACACTTTAATTATGTTAATCAAAGAAAAAAAAAAGTAAAATAAAAGAATATACTTACTGTACTTTGAATTTCTTTCCAAAATAATTTAATTAATAATCTTTAAAAATTTTCACAGCCCATAAGATCCTCTCACAGCACAGCAGTGTGCTGCAGAATACCACGTGAAAACCTCCAATGAGGAGAAGTCTGCAAGTAAAGTCAAAATCAAAATACTCTCTATCTGTCCTTCTTGGTCCTAAAACACCAGCTCTCTCACGACATTAAATACCGGGTTCTGCTAAAATAATACTGCCTGCGATGATAGCTCTAGAGACTACAGACTAACTTCTTTTTTTTTTTTTTTTTTTTAACTCAAATTATGTTGTAATGGGGCCATTGTCGTGTGATAATTTTGTTATGTATCAATACTTTGACTCTTTAAAATCTAAGGACATCAGAGTCTTGACCTCAATTTCTGAGGTCGTCCTACCTCAGACTGCAGCCATTAAAGAATAACCAATTCTCTGAGGCATCTCTCGGAGTAAATTGGAAGAAATGAATCCAAGCTTCTATTTTTATGCAATAATTTCAAACTTGTAACTGACAAGAAAGAAATTTGACTATAGACTTTAATTTATCTGAACTTGATTGTGTTTGGTATTTAACTTCTAAGGGGATTTAATCTTCAGACTTCACTTTTTCCTTGGGAATATGATAATGGAAAGATAATTCACATCTGAATTGGAAGCACCTGTAAGAAAATAAAAATAGAATGGAACAGAACCACCGTGGTGTGTCCCATTTGCAAAGATAAGTGCTTTCACATGAAACTCTGACTGCTCAATTACATAGATCTGCAGGTATATGTTGTTAAAATAGAAAATGCATTTCTTACTGGGTGTTGCACTACAAGTAGTGTGAACGCTACTTAATACATACAAACTGTTCAATATCATCATCCGCATATAATAAACATCCTGTGTTTTCAATCCTGGTCCTAGTAGTGGCAGCATCCACACCAGCTACTCTCA
Source organism: Loris lydekkerianus (assembly GCA_963574355.1). Lineage (NCBI taxonomy): Eukaryota > Metazoa > Chordata > Mammalia > Primates > Lorisidae > Loris > Loris lydekkerianus. The sequence continues at coordinate 9,950 of CAUYPK010031795.1, read as the reverse complement.
CTTGAGTTAAGCACTGAGTCTACCAGGGAGCAATAAAAATCACCTGGGGACAGCTGGCCTGGATGCACCCTGGACACAGGGCTCTTACGAAGGTGCACCTTACGTGGTGCAGACCCAAGACTTAGATCCTACCTATGCTGCTCCCTGGTTGTGCAACCCTGCATAAACTACCTCTCAGAACTTCAGCTCCCTCAATAACAAGTGAATTATTCCATTGCTTGCTTTCACGGGGATTGACTTAGCAGAGTGCCTATGGCATATGTAGCTATTATACAGACTTCATAAAAACTACTACAACAGGAAACACAGTGCCCACATATTTACTGACACTTTTGTCAAAATGTTTCTGTCGTTTATTTAGATGACATTCATTAAAAAACATCTTGTACTTAGAAACTAGAAAACATAACCTTCAGAACTTGGAATCTCTTTCACTAATAGCAATTATGAATACTTCGTTAATAATATTTTGTCACTATTTCTCATTCAACTGCTAGCTGCCCAACTTTTTCTATGGTCTTTCTGGATCAGCACTATTTCCCAGCCCATTTTCACCTGCCAGTCAGGGAATAATATGAACTCCCTCACTGGCAGCTTTGGGTTCATTAATGACCCTGTTTTAACTGCTCCACAATCTGCCCACCACCTGCCACTGGCTCTAAGCCTTTGCAACTCTTCCCATCAACTTCTTTAGTGTTTGTGGCCTACTTTTAAATTAAAAAAAAAAAAAAAAAATGGGAGTGCCCTGTTTTTATACTTTCTTCCCTAAGAATCGCTACATATCTGCCATCACCCACCAACTTGTGTGCATAATGCATCTTGGTACCCTGAAATAGGTAAGTTAAAAGAAAATACTGTATCATTTTCCACCCATCAGATTAGCAAACATTTTATAACTCAATAATATCAAACCTTGGCAAAGAGTAGACTGGTAAGATTTTTCCTGTAGTGCTAGAGAAAGTGAAACAAGAGCTGGTACTCTGGAAGGCAATTTAAAATGATCAAAATGTAAATGTACTTATGCTTGCAAGTGCAAGGTGATGAACCAACAGCTGCACCTCTGAATATCTAACAGCAAAGAATGTTTCCATGTCTGAAGAATGAGGCAAAGCCCACGATACTCTCTCTAGTCCTGTCTGTAGTATCAAAAACCTAGGACCAACAGAAATAACTTCTCTGAAAAGCAACATCTAATGAGCCTATGATACGTATATTTCACTGTGGACTACCATGCAGAAATTATAAGGGAATCTAGTTTGACCTATTTATCACAAAAAATAATGTTTAGTGATAAAAGGAAGATGCAAAATGGCACATGATATTATTTATGTGAAACACAAATACAATACTTAACTTTTTATGTGTGTGTCTGTGTGTGTCTGTGTGTGTGTAGGAGGGACCCAAAACATACAAATAAAACCCTTTAAATTTGACTGTATCTGGGAACAGTGTAGAAACTTGTCTATATTATTGGGAAGTTATTAAAGAATGCGCTTGTTAACTGCTTGTATAATTCAACAGTTACTTATAAAATTCTACTTTCTAAAAGCAGAACAAACAACCTCTATTTTGCTCCTTCTCTTGCTGAAGACAGCCTGATGATGGGTGAGAACCTTTATGAGAATCCAAGGGACGCCCAGGGCAGAAGACAGCTGCCTGCATGGAAGGACACCTGTCATCTAGAAAACAAGGAAGGCCTTTAACTCCATTCTGCTTTTCATGGAGGTCTACATGGGTACCCCAAGATACAGGCTAGTGACATCTTTTCTTTTTTTAAAAAATCATACCTATGTACATTAAAGTACATTAAAAAATGTACATTAAAAAATGTACATTAAAAAATCATACCTATGTACATTAAAGCAATTACGGGGTACAATTTGCTGATTTTATATACCACTTGAAATATTTTCATCAAACTGGTTAACATAGCCTTCACCGCCATTTCATAGTTATTGTGTTAACACATTTATACTCTACACTTAGTAAATTTAACATGTACCCTTGTAAAATGCACTGTAGGTGTGTTCCCACCAACTACCCTCCCTCCATCCATCCTTACCCTCCCCTCTCCTCCCTCTCCTCTTTCCCCTTCTTCTTGGGCTATTGTTGGGTTATTGGTTTCATACTAAGGCTGAGTACATTGGATACTTTTTCTTCCATTCTTGAGAAACTTTGCTAACAAGAATATGTTCCAGCTCCATCCATGTAAACATGAAAGAGGTAAAGTCTCCATCTTTTTTAAGGCTGCATAATATTCCATGGGGTACATATACCACAATTTATTGATCCATTCATGGGTCGATGGGCACTAGGGATTCTTCCATGACTTAGCAATTATGAATTGGGCTGCAATAAACATTCTAGTGCAAATATCCTTCTTATAAAGTGATTTTAGGTCTTTTGGATATATACTTAGTAGAGGAATTGAAAGATTGAATGGCAGGTCTATTTTTAGATCCCTAAGTGATCTCCAAACATCTTTCCAAAAGGAACATATTAGTTTCCCACCAGTAGTGCAGAAGCATTCCCTTTTCTCCATATGTACGCCAACATCTCTGGTTTTGCAATTTTGTGATGTGGGCTAATCTTATTGGAGTTAGATGATATCTCGAAGCGGTTTTGATTTGCATTTCTCTGATGATTAAGGGTGATGAGCATTTTTTCATTCGTCTGTACACTGCGCACCTGTCTTCTTCAGAGAAGCTTCTCTTCAAGTCCCTTGCCCATCCTGAGATGAGATCACTTGTTCTTTGCTTGCTAATATGTTTCAGTTCCCTGTGGATTCTGGTTATTAAACCTTTGTCGGAGACATAATCTGCAAGTATCTTCTCCCGTTCTAAGGGCTGTCTGCTTGCTTTACTTACTGTGTTTTTGGCTGTGCAGAAGCTTTTTAGTTTAATCAGATCCCAGTAATGTATTTTTAGTGTTGCTTCAATTGCCTAGGGGATTGGGGGGGGGGTCTTCCTAAAAAAATATTCACCCAGGTCGATTTCTTGAAGTGTTTTCCCTGCACTTTCTTCTAGTATTTTTATAGTTTGATGTCTTAAGTTTAAATCTTTTATCCAATGAGAGTTTATCTTAGTTAATGGTAGGTGTTTCAGTCTTCTACAGGTCACCAGCCAGTTCACCCAGCACCATTTGTTAAATAGGAAATCTTTTTCCCACTGAATGTTTTTAATTGGCTTGTCAAAGATCAAATAACAGTAAGTAGCTGGGTTCATCTCTTGGTTCTCTGTTCTGTTCCGTACATATTCCTCTCTGTCTTTGGGCCAGTACCATGCTGTTTTGATCACTATCGATTTATAGTATAATCTGGTAGCATCTGGTAGCATGAGGTCTGGTAGCGTGATTCTTTCTGCTATGTTTTTATTTCTGAGTAATGTCTTGGCTTTTCAAGGTTTTTTCTGATTCCATATAAAACATATTATTTTTCAACATCTTTAAAGTATGATAGTGGAGCTTTAATAGGGATTGCATTAAAATTGTATAATGCTTTTGGTAATGTGGACATTTTAACAATGTTGATTCTTCCCAGCCATGAGCATGGTATGTTTTTCCATTTGTTAACATCTTCAGCTATTTCTTTTCTTAGAGTTTCATAGTTTTCTTTATAGAGATCTTTCACATCCTTTGTTAGATAAACTTCCAAATTATGTCATCTTCTTTGGCACTACTGTGAAAGGAATAGAGTCCTTGACTTTTTTCATCTTGACTATTGTTGGTATATATAAAGGCTACAGATTTATGAGTATTGATTTTGTAACCTGAGACACTGCTATATTCCTTGATCACTTCTTAGAGTTTTGTAGTAGAATCCCTGGTGTTTTCCAGATATACAATCATTTCATCTGCGAAGAGTGAAAGTTTGGTCTCCTCTGACCCCATATGGATATCCTTGATCACCTTTTCTTGCCTGCTTGTGATGACTAAGACTTCCATTACAATGTTGAACAGCAGTAGAGATAATGGGCAACCTTGCCTGGTTCCTGATCTAAGTGGAAATGTTTTCAATTAAACTCCATTCAATATGATATTAACTGTGGGTTTGCTGTAGATGGCCTCTATCAGTTTAAGAAATATCCCTTCTATACCAATTTTCTTAAGTGTTCTTCTGATCATGAAGGGATGCTTGATATTATCAAAAGCTTTTTCTGCATCAATTGAGAGAATCACATGGTCTTTTTTATTTTGTTTATGTGACGAATTATATTTATTGATTTACATATATTGAACCAGCCTTGAGACCCTGGGATAAAACCCACTTTGTTTGATGTGTTGCTGGATTCTGTTTGTTAGGATCTTGTTGAATATTTTTGCATCGATATTCATTAGTGATATTGGACTACAATTTTCTTTTCTTGTTGGGTCCTGTCCTGGTTTGGGAATCAAGGTGATGTTTGCTTCATAGAATGTGTTGGGTAGTATTCCTACTTTTTCTATATTTTGGAAAAGGCCAAGTAATATAGGTACTAGTTCCTCTTTAAAAGTTTGGTAGAATTCTGATGTGAAGCCATCTAGTCCCGGGCTTTTCTTTTTAGAGAGATTTTTGTATAGTTGATGCTATTTCAAAACTTGATGTAGGCCTGTTCAACATTTTCCACTTGATTCTGGCTAAGTCTTGGAAGGTGATGTGCTTCCAAGTTTTGGTCAATTTCCTTCAGATTTCTGTATTTCTGAGAATAGAGTTTCTTGTAACATTCATTAAGGATTTTTTGAATTTCTGAGAAGTCTGTTGTTACTTTGTCTTTGCCATTTCTGATTGATGAAATTAGAGATTTTACTTTTTTTTTTCCTTAGGTTAGCCAAAGGTTTATTTATTTTATGTACCTTTTTTAAAAACCTACTTTTAAATGTATTGATCTGTTGTATAATCCTTTTGTTTTTAATTTCATTTAATTCTGCTTGAATTTTCATTATTTCCTTTCTTCTGCTGGGTTTGGGGTTGGAATGTTCTTTCTTTTCCAGTTGCTTGAGATAGCCCATTAAGTTACTAACTTCCTCTCTTTCCATTCTCTTCAGGAAGGCTTGCAGTGGTAGAAATTTCTCTCATAGGACTGCCTTTGCAGTATCCCAGAGGTTCTGATAATTCGTGTCTTCATTATCATTTTGTTCTAAAAATTTGGTAATTTCATTCTTAATCTCATCTGTGATGCAGCTATCGTTCAGCAAAAGGTTAGTTTCCATGTTTTTGTATGAGTATGCAGATTCCTGTTGTTACTGAGTTCAACTTTTATTCTATGACGGTCCAAGATGATGCAAGGAATAATTTCTATTCTTTTAAATTTGCTGAGTTTAGACTTGTGACCTAAGATGTGGTCAATTTTGGAGGATGTTCCATGGGCTGATGAGAAGAATGTGTATTTAATTTTGTTAGGATGAAATGTTCTGTAGATGTCTGTTAAATCCAATTGTTGAAACGTTAAGTTTAAATCTAAAATTTCTTTGCTGAGTTTCTTACTGGAGGATCTATCCAACACTGTCAGAGGAGTGTTAAAATCTCTGACTATTGGAGAAAGGAGGAGATCAAGTTGCTCATGTCTGCTGGAGGAAATCAACTTGCTCATGTCTGTTAGAGTCTCTCTTAAAAATTAAGGCACATGCTGGTTTAAATCAACACATTGGGATACAGTTGGTGCTTAGACCAGGGTGTGCAAAGAGTGAAGTTCCCATCTATAGTTCTACAACAAAGTATTTGAAGTGCCTGGGGGACAGCAGTTTCCCACAGAGCATGTGACTCTCTGCCTAAATGCCTGTGACCCAGAAATGCATGTCTTCTGCCTAAACCAACAGAGGGGACAAGAGGACCCCAGTGAATTGGGAAGGACATACTCAGCCTGAACATCTGAGCATGCTCCAGGCCCCAACTTCAGCCTTGTGGGAAAGGATATAAGAGACCAGCACAGCAGACTGTTTCTAAGTGTGTACAATTGAAGAGATTGTTCTTTTTTTAAGCCTACCCCATGACATGCCATCCTCAGATAAAACTATAAAACTCTCAGAAGAAAACACAGCTATAAATCTTTGTGACTTTGAATTATACAATGGTTTCTTAAATATGACACCAAAATAATAAGCAGTAGCAGCAACAAGAGAAAGATAAATTGGACTTATCAAAATTAAAAACTTTTGTGCTTCAAAGGACACTGTGAAGAAAGTATGAAGACAACCCCAAATAACAGGAGAAAATATTTGCAGATCACACATCTGTTTAGGGTTTTGGATCAAAATATACAGAGCATTCTTAATAATGGAAAAATAGTAAGATGAATAACTCCATTTAAAAATAGGCAAAGGATTTGAATAAACAGTTCTCCAAGATTATGTACACCTGCCTATGAGAAGGTATTAAACAACAGCAGTCATTAGGGAAATGCAAATCAAAACTATGAGATACCACTTCATATCTACAATGGTAGCTGTAATTAAAAAATTTAAAATAATAAGTGTGAGAATGCAGAGAAATTGGAATCCTTCAGTATTACTGGAGGGAATGTAAAATGGTGCAGACTATCAGAAAAACAGTCTAGCAGTTTTTTTAAAAGTTGAACATAAATATGGCCTGGCAATTCTACTGATATTCATATACCCAAGAAAACTGAAAATACATGTTCAAAATGCTGACATAGCATTATTAGCTGAAAGTAGAAACTATTCAAATACCCATCAATTTATAAATGGACAAACAAAATAATTTATATGTATACAATGAAATATTATTCAACTATAAAAGGGAAAAAAGTATTGCTACATGCTACAAGGATTAACCTTGAAAACAGTAAGTTAAGTGAAGGAAGCCAGATACAAAAGGTCACACTGTGTATTATGCCATTTATAAGAAATTTCCAGATTAGGATAATCCATAAAGACAGAAGATAGATTAGTCCTTGAAAAAGGGTAAAAGGAAGGAAGAATGAGGGAATGCTTGCCAGTATGTATGGGTATCTTTAGAGTGAGGAACATGTTATGGAATTAGACATCCGTGATGGTGTCACAGTCTCGTGAATATACTACCACTCAACGGTACACTTTAAAAAGTAAATTGTAAGGTATGTAAACCACACCTTAAGAAAAACCCTGCTTAGAACATTTAAAAAAAAAAAAAAAAAAACTGAAATCTAGCTTCCAAAATTTCTGCTTCATGTTTCTTTATGACCAAACTACACCCATTTATTTAGGTTTCCCCTCAAGATTCTTTTCTTCAGAAATTGGGCCTGCCATGCCTATATGTGGAAATGACACAGTTTTCTGATTTTGAGCATATCAAATAAATGTCTAATATTCCCATCCATAAAATGAAAAAAAAGGTAGACAGCTAATATCCATAGCCTTGTTTCCCACTTAAAAATATAAAAAAACATTCAAGGTTATAGATAATGTGTCAAGTTAAAATGGAACAATAGAAATTCATTTCCAAAACTAGACCAGAGTACACACAATTTCTTGAGTACAGGAAAAAAAGTAATTTGTAACCTAGCCACAACCAAGGAAGAAAAAAATTCATAAATCAATAAGAATTGAAACTACGTTAATCATTTATATGTAAACCAGGACAGAACTGCTTTTCATATGGTGAAGCCAAAAATCAGAGTGATCACATTTATTCTATTAAAAACACCCTTGAATTGTATATATTTAAACTTATACTAGGTAAAAGGAAAGAAAAAAAATTCCCTGATGATTAATAATTTTTGAAATTTAGAAATGTAAAAAATATTTCTACATACTTTTTTTCTTTTTACAAGTGCATGTTTTATAAAAAATAAATTTTAACAAACCCTTAAATCATATATTTCTAGTGGAAACGGAGAGTATTTATTTTCTGAGCTGAAACTCTCGCTTGACAGCTTATTTTATTACTTCTCTGATTAACCACCAATGACTTAGTGAGTCACCTTAGCCTCCAAAGAAGAGGCAGCTGTGAGCTGGTAAGCAGTCTTCTTACTATACCGGAGAGCAATGTAAATAAACTCCCCAGAGTTTACTGTGCTTCATTCAAAAAAGACAATGAAACACACCTCTCCCAGGACAAAGATCCAGTTACTACCCCCTAGAACACAAAGTCAAGTCATCATGACCTAAATTTAGGAAAAACGCTGTTCAGAAAGCCATGCCAAAGATGTTTTAGATGAATGGAAAACTAATATCAAATAGGTATCAAATGCTTCCACGCACTATAAAAATGAAGAGATATTTCACTAAAACAGATCGTTAATCCAAGTGATATCAGCAGTTTATTTCTTAGAAGTTACGATTTCTAACTGTTCTAACTTCTCAAGTGATTGCATTAAAATGTGTCTGGCTTCATTCCTCAAATGGCTACACAGCATTACTTATTCTATTATGTTTTTCAAGAGCAGGGAACAAAAAAAAAAAAAGAATTAAAGTACGTGTATGTTACTGAAATGACCTCAAAACCAAATAGCATAGTTATCTCTCATTTAACCAATGCATATTCCATTTTTACTACCACATAAGATCTCAAGTTATTCTAAATTATTCATGATCATTCTTTCCCAGTAACATCTATATGTTCTCGCTCACCCAAAAGAGAAATGCTAGATCCATTCTTGATTAGTAGCAGTGGTAACCTATCACTGTGCTTTGAAATGAAAGAAGGTTGAATGTTTTTTAAAAAAATCATTATAATATGGACAAAAGCAAAAGACTTGAGTCACATACTAAAATTTATTTTAGCCAAATGTTTTATCCTGAACTAGTGATGTATGTTACTGACAGAAATCCACAATCATATATTTTAATATTAATTACATTATTGAAACATGTACAGTCTTCAGTATCTTCAAATCTGTAAATATAATACATCACATCAATAAAATAAAAAACAAAGAGCATATGATTCTCTCAATTGACACAGAAAAAGTCGTTGATAATATCCAGCATCCTTTCATTTTCAGAACACTTAAGAAAATAGGCATAGAAGGGTCATTTCTTAAACTGATAGAGGCCATCTACAGCAAACCCACAGCCAATATCATATTGAATGGTGTAAAATTGAAAACAGATCAGGAACGAGGCAAGGATGCCCACTGTCTCCACTGCTATTCAACGCAACAATGGAAGTCTTAGCTATCACAATCAGGCAAGAGAAGGCATCAAGTGTATCCAAATAGGGTCAGAGGAAATCAAACTCTCACTCTTCGCTAATGATACGATTCTATGCCTGGAAAATCCCAGGGACTCAACTTCAAAACTCTTAAAAGTGATCAAGGAATACAGCAGTGCCTCAGGATACTAATTCAATAATTACAAGTCAGTAGCTTTTATATATGCCAACAATAGTCAACCTGAAAATATAGTCAAGGACTCTATCCCTTTTACAATAGTGCCAAAGAAGATGAAATATCTGGAAATTTCCCTAACAAAGGATGTGAAAGATCTCTATAAAGAGAACTATGAAACTCTGAGAAAAGAAATAGCTGAAGATGTTAACAAATGGAAAAACATACCATGCTCATGACTGGGAAGAATCAACATTGTTTAAATGTCCATACTACCCAAAGCAATCTACAGATTTAATGCAATCGCTATTAAAGCTCCACTGTCATACTTTAAAGATGTTGAAAAAATAATACATTTTATATGGAATCAGAAAAAAACCTTGAATAGCAAATACATTACTCAGAAATAAGAACAAATCAGGAGGTATCACATTACCAGACTTCAGTCTCTACTATAAATCTATAATGATCAAAACAGCATAGTACTGGCACAAAAACAGAGCAGCAGATTTATGGAACAAATAGAGAACCAAAAGATGAACCCAGCTACTTATCATCACTTGATCTTCGACTAGCCTATCAAAAATATTCACATGAAAGCTATAACCCAGTTACAACCTAAGAATAGGGGAAAGGGGGAAAGGGAGAAGAGGGAGGGGGGAGGGGGGTTGAGGGAGGGGTATTGGTGGAATCACACCTACGGGGCAT